>CAIGRQ010214662.1:0-23652 GCA_903798375.1 Fraxinus sp. D2006-0159 | reverse complement strand
TGGAAAATTTAACAAATCAAACAGGGCCTAAATAGAAGCTATTAATATTTCCATATCATCATACAAGAAAAAGATTGAGAACAATAGAATTCTACATTAAAAAAAAAATGAAGAAGAAGAAGAAGAAGAAAGACCATACCCAAATAACATATATACCAAAATCGCACTAACAAAATGTCATAAAGTTGTCGAATTTACTTATGTTGATTTGGTCTTTCAAGAAATCCTTGTAACACAACTTTCTTCTTGTGCTCCTTTGCGTTTGATTCATCAAACTCCTTTGATGAAACCTTTTTCATGTTGAACTCAATTCTTTGTTGTGCTCGAAAACTAGTGATGCAATAAAACCATATGGCCGTGCAAAGAATGGCACATAACTTGCCCCAAAGTAACATAACTCCAAGTGTTACCATTAGAATTAATATCCCAATGAGTGACCCAAATTTGGCATCATTTTCATTTGGCTCACGGCCGTAAATTCCCTGTCCAGTCACTGATTTTGACAGCTGCTTTCTTGTTGACCGGCTTATATTGTACCTAATTGTCCCATTTTCTGCACCTGACGAAAACCAGAAAAGTTCCTACTACAGCTCACCGTTATGGTATGTCGTGGCCTGAAGTAACAATAACAACTTCCCCTTAAATTTCAAGTCAAATATTAAGGGCCCATTTGTCGAGTTTTTTTGAAAAGTAAAAGGTTATTTTTAAATTAAAAATTTATTTTTAATCTAAATATTTATGGAAATTAATTTGTTCAAGAGTTTTTTCAAGTTGTCACGAGAAAAAAAAAAGAAAAAGAAAAAGAAAAAAGAAAAAAGAAAAAGGTCTTTCCATACAAAACCTGATTCCATCTAGAAATGAAAATTGGATATATCCTCATCTCGTGCCATATGCCTTAACACGCGAAGAGCACGTTTGACCCTATTTTAGGTATTTTTTTAACTGATCTGCGTTTGTGCACCTCTAAATTAGAGTAGAAAACATGCTTTTAAAATGGCTAATCATTCTACTATTTTAAACTCAACTTGTCAAAACTTGTGCTTGTAGGAATCTATACATTTTTTTTTACGTAGGAACCTACAGCCGCTACCCCTGAGTACGCACTGGGTAAATCTCGTTCCATGTGCAGTAATCCACAAATCATATAGGAGAGAACCGCACTAGACAAGTCCGATGTGACGGACTCGACCGAAAAAGTTTGGCAGATGATTAGAAATCGTGACCTTTGATCTCCGCATTCATCTACTCCACCAACTCGACCACCCCCGAAGAGGTTGAATCTATACTTTCTTAGTTCTTAAGACAATTGCATAATATGTAGTTAACACTTAAAAAGGACGTGTTATTTATATATATATTTACACACGCACGCTTATACCTCAGTAGATTTATGTAGGCCAACTGGATCAGGTTCTGCCGCCATAACCATATTCAGATTATTTCCGCTGCCACCGGCGGTGGCCGGAAGCTGATCGTTTGTAGCATACAATTTCTTATTTCCCTTAGGAACGTCAATTTTCTTGCTTGACCTCAACTTTGGTGCAATGTTGGAGTTGTTCGTCGGAACAGTTTTAGCAGATGATTTTTTCATTCTTCTGAACCAATACGGCCGGGAAAATCTTTGGCCACCGTATTTGTCTTTTCCACCATCGCCGCCGCCAGAGATCTTTTTCACATCATCCTTAACTGAAAATCCAAAACAACCCAGAAAGCAACTGCTTCCATGCTTCCTATTACTGGTTTTCTTTATATGATGCGACATGGAAGAGAAAAAAACTCGCCGGCATCAAGAATGATATGGCTGCTGGTTTCTTAATTTCACTCTCAATGGTCGAACTCATGGCCACTTATTCTATTTGAAAATGTAAACCATAATGTCATACATGTTGAAATTGTGTTAAATTGTTTACATCATATTCAGTACTAAAATAAAATTTGGTGGAATTTTCTTAGTGGCGGCTCAATGTCTTTTACCTCCTCCACGTTTTCACCAACTCCTACTCTCCTCTGTTTCAAGGATGGTTTGATTTATATTATAAAAATTGACAAGGGTAAAATTCAAAAAATAAAAATAAAAATGCAGAATGAATAAAAGTTTAAGAGTCAAACCAGTAATAAAACACAGTGAAAAATAAATAAATAAAAATTGAACTGAATCGGTTTATTTACCTGTTTTTGTAAGAGTCAAAATCGGTAATAAAACATATTAAGAAAAAAATTTGAGGTGAATCAGTTTTATTTACTTGTTTTTGTTTTAATTAATTGTAATTATTCTAGTAGAAACAATTATTCTGATATGAATTTTTGACTACATCGTAAATAATATTATAATAAAACATACAGAGAATTTTTTTTTAGATGAATAGACTTTATTTGCTTCTTCTTGTTTTAATGATTTGTAATTTTTCAAGAGAGCCAATTATTCTGATATGATTTATTTATTTACACAATTTTTTCTGAAATTCATTATGTAAGGAGTCGTACATTTCATATTACAACTTTAGATTTTTTATTTTCATTTCACATAAGTAAACACCTTTAGATTTTCGAATACATGTCCAAAAAACTTCAACTTTCTCTAGTAAATTCAATTTGTTAGGAATGTGTTCATTTATTTGCCTAATTACTTTTTCGATTGATATTATTCGACTAATTTATTTCGATATCATCGCTATTCATAATATGAAGTGGTACATTATGTACAAAAATATTGCCGACAACTTTTTGTTTTGATTCTATTTCTTTTCTCATAACAACATAATTTATTGAGATATCTCAATTTTCAATATTTCAGATACTTAAAACCCTTCTAGGGTTTTATAGTACGTTATGTTTAAATACTCATCAAAAGTATATTCCTCCTTAATGGACTTGAGCTATTGTATAAGAGTTTAAAGCATTCATTTATTTTTAGCATTCTTTACTTTTCACCTCAGTACATTATGGTAGATTAATTTTGCATGCACTAAACTATCAAAATAATTAGATGGGAAACTTAGACTTTGATCATAAGTTAATTATAATAGAGAAAAAAATATGATATTGACATGATGCATAATAGCATTTCCTTATTTGTACTTTTAAAAAAAAATGGGTGAATGATTGCAATTTGTTTTTAATTTGTTTTTCCTTTTGTTTTATTTAAATAGAAGTGTATATTTGTTATTTTACAATTTTTAACTGAGAAATTGGATAAAATTTGATGAAAATGACGTTTTTCACAAAGAAACGTTGAAATGAGGGTGAAAATGTAAAAAATTGAAACGCGAGTACGTTTTGCACATTAAGAGTCAAACATATGCTAATAAGCCTTTTACAAATATTTGCATTCTTGATCTTCAAATTGGTCATTCTAATTTCGATTCCAATTATTCTCCTATTGAATACGTGAAAAACTTAACTTTACTAGTTCGTTAGTCTCAACATTTCAACTTGAATTAAGCAATGACATGGAATCGGGCAACCCATTCATGTAATTTGAACTCACATCAAGAACTTGTAAATTGACTTTTAAAATGAAACCCCAAGATTCAACAGAGTATTAGAAAATTTGAAAAGTTCACTAATATTTGTCTAACAATTTCTGTATACTCATCTATTTTATTGTTATTGAAATTGAGGAGGATTTTTTTTGATTGAAAAAGTCAATGTTACTAGTTTTGTCTCAATTTATATTTTTTAATGTCATTATGATAAATAATACAATTTGGAGGTTTAGATCTCAAAATCGTCAAATTTTAAAACAAATGTTCGTATCTTTTTGAACAATGTTATAAAAATCTCACAATATCGTAATGTGCCCTAACATATGAAATGACTTGAAATACTCTAAGGCTTTGCTTGAGAGTTTCGAGGTAGCGGTTATTAGCGTTTTTTTAAAGTATCGATTTTGAGTGATTTTAGTAGCGGATTTTAAAAAAAGTTCAATCCACGTTTGAGAGTTTATTATTCATCAGTTCTGAATTTTTTTTTTTTAAAAAAAGAATAAAATTACATATATGTCCTTATAATGAAATTTTATGTTTTATAGTTTCTTGTATGATTTTTATTTATTTATAAGTAATATTTTACTTATATGTAATTTTTTATATATAAGTTAATACTTATTTTAAAAGTTTAAATAAAATTAAATATTTACTTAAAATTTTAAATTAGTATTTTTCACTCAGAAGTAAATTTTACAATTATAAGTTAATTATGAACTTTAAATAATTTTAAACATAAGTAATTTTTTATTTATAAGTAACTTTTATATTTTATAAGTGAATTTTTTTATCTTATTAGAAGTATTTTTACTTTATAAACAAATTTTTAGACAAAATTAATTTCATCTTATAAGTAATTTTTTATTTATAAGTAATTTTTTAATTACAATATAATATTTTTGCGAATAAATAAATTTTTAGTTAATATTTTTTTATTTATAAGTTGTTTTAAAAAAAAAATATCGATTGGAAATAATTATTTTATGAAGGGTAAAATTAGAAGAAAATATAAGAAACGGTAAAAAATAGTCAATTATGTGAATTGAGAGAATTGCTCAAAATTACATAACAATGTTTTTGGGTGATTTTTAAACCAGCCAAAACCAGTACCCAAAAGACTAGAAATTACAGGTTCTTCCAACCCTTATAAACGGTGTCACTCAAAATCAGACAAAATCGATGAGGGAAAAAATAATCCCATGTAGGCCCTTACTAAAATCAATATGAAACTTATTAATACATTAATATCATTGAAGTTGAGGAAAAAGTTCTTAAAAAAAAAAACTTAATAAATTCTTAAATAAAGATATATATATTAGAAAATTTCTTTTCGTAATTTATGAAAACAGAAAAAAAAAAAATTGAAAAACCTAAGATGTATATGAACATTTATTTATAACTTTTTAATAACTTAAAATTTGAGATTTTAAATTAACTTGATATTTAAAATGATTATTCATTAATGTTACACTCTCTATATTTTAATATTATTGGACTTTAATATATTTGGATAACTACGAAAACAATTGTAATAAAAGTTATTCACTAATTTTATAAAAATGAATAAAAGGGTTAACGGACTCAAAACACTTGTAAACACGAAGTTCTATTGGGAGCCATGGCTAAAATTTTTTCAGGCGTGCTCCTCACAATGATTCCATAGCAACGATGCAACTGCATAATTGCTACAGTATTTTCATAATAGAATCGAAAAATGATATAGAGCAAAATCTTAGTGATTTAGTGATGCAGCGCGAAATAAGGAATTTAAACGAAAATTTTAAAAACATAATTTTTGAAATCCACCAAATTATGAAAAAATAAAATCACAAAATTTTATTTATGTAAGATGACCAAACGATGAATTAGCCCTTTATTTGTAAGAGTTTACATGAAAAACTAGTTTAAACAAACACGAAGTCCAAATAATTCAAAATAAACTAAATGACAAAAATAACACTAAAACTTTAAAAACAGTTTTCGAATCCTCAACAAATTGGACGGCCAAAATCCATCGTACAACATGGCCAAGACGTATTTTCTCTTTCCGGAATGATATAATGAACCCAAATCAGAACTCGAACGTCGCACCTACACTATTACCTTTTTTTTTGCCTTTTCGATTCAATTTTTTTTCATTCCATTCAATCATATGTGTTAACATTATTCATAATGAAAATTCAAAAGCTTATTCCCAATATGTCAACCATTACGTATGCATTGCCTTTGGGCTTTGTGACAACCGACAAGGGCATGCTATTACGTAATGAATGTGAATCGATACAGTATTAGTTGTTATCATTTATGGTGCAACTCTCCAAATGCGACGATTGATGACTTAAATTTCTTCATGTTTGGTATAAATTATTACTCACGTGATCAAGTTAGTATTGTTGAAGATTCAGATTTCTTCTTGATTGTGTGATGATTTGTTCTGACGTGTTTGAGAGTTAAGAGTCCTCATCGTGAATTTCCTCGATCTATTTTAACTATGTTAGTCTAGTGTATATAAATTCCTAGTATTTACAAAAATATGACCTGTTAAATCAGTAAATTGATGATGCAATCAAGACGAGTTTCGGAGTTTGTATATTGAGTAATGCAGTTCAGTACTACTGGTGTCCACTGGCGGACCCAAGGAGTCCTGGGAGCACGTGCCCCCTAACTTTGGAGATTTTTTTTTTATATGTAGGCTTGTTTGGTATCCGATTGAAATCTAAATTTTAATCTAAATCAAAATTAATAATTAATTTTAATAACATATTTTATGGAATTCATAACTATTTAACTTTTATCAAATTTTACTGAAAACTTTATTTTAATCTCCATCAAACAAAGGCAAAATCAAAATAAAATTGAATCTCGATAACATGCTAATTTTAAAAATTCCCCAACGATTGTACTCTAATCGAATCTATAAATTGCTTATTTCATCTTAAAGCTTATTTCGAGAACTACATTATGTGCATATCGAATAGTCCAAGCAGATATCGAAAGTAGTTAAAAATACGTCAAACGTGAGTTTTAAGGAAAGACCTCTAACTCGCACTTTTATTAAAAAAAAAATTCAATTATTTCATTCATAGTTATTATTTTTGCGATACAAATTTCTCAATGCAATTTTTATTATTTTATTAGGAAATTTTATATGGATTATGACATCAAATTTTTTTGAAATTTTACATCCGAAAAAAGTCATATATCATGTAAATTTTCAGATATAAAATTACATGAGGTATGATTTTTTTATACGTAAATTTTTTTATTGGAAAATTTCTTTCAACTTCTTTACAAGTTCGATTGTAACCCCTAACTTTAGAACTCTGCGTCCGCCCTTGCTGGTCCAGCACTAATTTAGGTGACAATTGAATGACATTAAATGATAAATTCACTTATATACATTGTCATTTAATTGAACATATAAATGTGATCAACTAGACAGGTGCTCTAGCATTACTGATGATGGATATCATAGACTATGTTATTCATAGGTTGTATATGCACACTCACATGGTTTACTGGTTTAATCAATCACATAGAATTCAAAACTAGTTCACACTTGGAAGTCCCCAAACATGGAAAAGTCAATCAAATGGTAATATTTCAAAGAATATTGGTGGCCTATCATTTTCAACATATTCCAATGATACAAAATATTTGTCCTACAACATTCATTTAATGAGTCTTAATATTCCTTGACTTGGTTTTTCGTGTTCTTAATTATGCAAACTCAACTATGTACATAACGACAGATTCTCGACGTAAAATATTATCTCATTTTTATTGAAGTCTGAAGATAGTTACCGATCAGACGACAGATTTAACAACAAAAAATGCATAATCTATAGGAATTTTTGTATGATCATTAAGAAAAAATTATGTGTAACATAACAAATCAAGCACACAGATTGAGAACAATAAAACCAGGAGTGGGGTTGGAAATGCATGTGGTTGGCTATATATATTTCATTCTTTAACAACAAAAAGGCAATTTCTTTTTTCACAAGAGAAATAAAAAAAAATAAAAAAGAAGTATTAAAATGCACTGGTGTGGGTCCTACAAAGTGATGATAATGTTAAGCGCCAAGTATAACAAGACACTAAAGACAACCAAACTTGGGTCTCCCTTTCCAAGCACATTAATTCACTTCTTTCTACCTTTCTTCTATAAATTAATTTTGAATGAGACAATTTGAAAAATAATTGATTTAATTACGACGTAGGTAGTGTTTTTCGTTTTAAAAATTCCAGTCAAAATTTGGGGTTCGATTTTAAAAAGTGGAGACGGGATCAAAAGAGTTTGTTGAGATGAATTTATCGACAATAGAATATTAAAAAAGGCTCTCCAATAGGGTTGTTGGTTTCTTCATTTTAATATATTAAAGTATGTGATGGAACATAACCTCGTCGTTTATATTGAGAAAACCCAACACCACCACCATTTTCATCGCCAAGTTTTTTAAAGCTTAAGATTTCTCGTAATTTTTGCAAAAATCAATGTTTAGAATTCATCCGACCGAAAAGTTCTCTCCGGAAGATCCTCATCCTCCAAATCCGCCGTATGTCTTCACTTTGTGGAAGAGATCCACCATGAATTTCCAAGGAACTGACGGATTTACAGTTTTTGATCACCGCGGCAAATTGGCTTTCCGGGTGGAAAATTACGCCAGAAATCGGTCGTTCGCCGCTGTTGGCGGACTGCTTCTCATGGACGGATCGGGGAAGCCTCTATTGACAGTGAAACCAAAGGTATACACATACACTGCATATATTCATTCATGTGCATGTTGATTTATGAGGTTGAGAAAACCAAAATTAACCCTATAAATTTGTATGCAGGCATTGAGCATGAAGAATCAGTGGAACGGATACAGAGGCGAACTCGATTGTTCGAAGAACGCGACGCCGCCGAGGCTATTCACGATGAGAAGACCTTCTTCAAGTCTAATTCATACGAGTGCATGCGAGGCAGAAATCCACATAGATGAAAGCAACCAAACAGCGCCACCAGATTTCAAAATCGAGGGGTCATTTGGGCGACGGAGTTGCAAGATCACGAGAGGCGCCACCGGCGAAGTGGTGGCTAAGATATCGAGAAAAACAGTAAATGCGACTCTCGTGTTAAGCAACGACGTGTTTACTCTAATGGTGCAACCTGGTATAGAACCAGAGCTTGTAATGGCCTTCGTAATTATACTAGATCGCATTTGTATTAAGCCGTTTTCCCCTCTTCTATGTTCGTAACTATAATGTTTCCGATGGAGTTTGCCAATTTTTATGCAACATCTTTTTTGAAACTGCATGCTGAAATGTATTAACAAATCCTCAAAATGGGTGGATGAATTATTATCAGGTCTCGTCTCGTCTCTTCTCGACTTATCCTATTAACGGGGTTATTAAAAAAGCTATCAAACACCGGTTAAGTTCAGGGGATAGTCGAGGACCACCTAAACTTGTTCAATGAATTAAGATGCATGGTAATTTCATCGGACAAGTCTGGATGCACCCTACTACCAATTAAACTCGTGTTAAACATCATTGATACTAAATAATATTACTCCATTAAAAATTGGTTACTTGTCAACTTAATAATATAACATTGCCCGACAATTGAGTTTTTAGGAAGTAGGTGCATTAAACTAATTACTGATGCTACATTTACACTCTTCTTTACACCTATTTTTACACTCTTCAACACGGCATGCAACATCTACATTCTTAATTGAGTAATGTTATTTATTATCATGGTGATAAATTATCGATGATGTGATAATCCATTATCTGCTCACATTTATCTCTCTCTCCTCCCACTCTCTCTCATATAAATTGAACTATTCAATTTCATTATTTCACGATGATTTATCATCATGATGATAAATAACATTATTATTCTTAATTTTGAACACATCCATCACATTACACAGATTTCCTCCATATAAGGGAGAATGTCGACCAAGTTATCATGCAAGATGTACACATAGCATTATTCTTAAACTAATAAAAACTACATATATGCAAGAAATAATACTAGTCGCCTGCAAACCGAAGATAGATATAGAGTATATGTAACGTTAATCATCTGTTTATTTGACAATAGGATAATTCATATATTGTCCAATAAAGTTGAAATGCATTTCATTCGTTCAATAATATGACAATGACCATGTTATCACGTATTCCAATGATGATGGTCACTCTCTGGATAAATATATAAATAGCATTATTGGTACATAGATGATAGAACTTGATAAACTGTATTTTATGTGAAGAAACGCGACATATTATGTCAAAAAGCGATTTATCCACCAAAACGTGTTTGTATTAACTAATCTTTAATTTCACGCAATAGTACAAATCTTCCGCGTTGGCAGGCGGAGTTATAACAAAAAGAATTTGACAATAGACATTCAGGTTTCAACGAAATCAAAATTTACAGCTTTTCGTTTTGTTTTATTACTTTGGCTCGTTCCCACCTTTCAAATTCTTTCTGTATAAGTTTGAACAGTTTAATTTGAGAAAAAGCTAAGTTCAATTAATGTTTCTGGGTCAAATTTGTTTTCAGTATTTTTCAAATCTTGTTCCGTCAACTATCCATTTAAACTTGCATGGTTTTACATAAGAGAGAAAATTGCAACAAAGATCCTCAACTTAAGGGTGTTTTACTAAGGGGTCCTCAAGCTTTAGTTTTTTACAGCTAGTTGCTCAATCTCTCACTTTTGTAGCTGATTAATCTTCATCAGAATCCAACATATACTGATATACATCAATTGTACATTCATTAGAACAACATATACATTACTCCATCATAGTCCAATGAGATTCCAATTTAGAGTGTGTTTGGTAGAGATTAAAATAGAATTAAAATTGAAAAATTAGTCGTTATTGTTAACTTTTATTAGACGAGTGTAACCCAATAACGACTATATTTTCAATTTTAATTGACTTTTAAACTCTACCAACCATGCTCTTAAGATTTTTATTTGATGAAACATATTGCCATGATTTGTAGGAAGATTGAGAGAGCCATGACAACTCAGGTCGTGTCTCCAGTAGTCAAGGATGAGCAAATGGACGTGACTGCGAAGAATGCAACCTTTGGCCAATGATCTAAAGAACAATCATGGAATACGAATCAAATAATAAATACTGTAATAAAACTGCTCATTGTTGAAGCAAGTTATAGATGAACACCTTGCTTTAGTTATGGCTATCCTGAAAATGACACAGTTCCATGCCGCGACTTCTCAATAACATTTCAAGGTTAGAGATTAAAATCGGATTAAAATTGAAAAATTAGTCGTTATTGTTGACTTTTATTAGACGAGTGGGACCCAATAACGACTATATTTTCAATTTTAATCGACTTTTGAGCTCTACCAAACATGTTCTTAAGATTTTTATTTGATGAAACATATTGCCACGATTTGTAGGAAGATTGAGAGCCATGACAACTCAGGTCGTGTCTCCAGTAGTCGAGGATGAGCAAATGGACGTGACTGCGAAGAATGCAACCTTTGGCCAATGATCTAAAGAACAATCATGGAATACGAATCAAATAATAAATATTGTAATAAAACTGCTCATTGTTGAAGCAAGTTATAGATGAACACCTTGCTTTAGTTATGGCTATCCTGAAAATGACACAGTTCCATGCGGCGACTTCTCAATAACATTTCAAGGNCGCGACTTCTCAATAACATTTCAAGGATATTACTGTACAATTGGGAAGGAGCCAGATGGAGCATCAGTTGTTCAGGCCAGAATTGAGCAGCATTTCGGCCACTAATCCCATAGTTGCAGTCCCACCTCTTTCAAGGAGAGTTAGAGCAAGTTCAGTCTCATGCCATCCTCTTAATCCATTAGCCAATATCCTTAAGGTCTCCTGCTTCACTTCCTGAATCCATATGGGCGCAAAACTCACAGTTAAACCCACCAAACAAGAGACATAAGCTTTCCAGGTGATCGGATCACATTCAAGCAATAAGTCACCATTGAGCACACCGGCTATAAAGTCCATGTGGGTACCAACAATTCTAGATCTTCTGGAAAGTCCCCGTGAAGGTTTTTTGGCACCAACACCCCATACAAAAGCCCCAGACAAAACCAACAAATACGCCATTGCATATCCTTCCAATATCTGGCATACTGCACTTGCCTCACCCCATTTTCCTTTTCCTGCAGAGAGCAACCAAGTAGGCACAGTTTCTTGGTATAACTCTTGGACTAGGCGGAGCCCACCCGCTATGCATAAGAGACTTGCACCAAGTGTGGCCACCTCCTTTGCTTGGGAAGCAGCGAATGCTAAAGATGGTTGACCAGATTTCAAACGTGGAGAGCCTGTTCTTGCCCATTGCATAGCTGAGTTGCATGAAAACTCAGCTACAAGAGCTACAATCACATTATTCACATGTTGGATGTGGCGTATTGTGCGACAAGACCGAAGATACAGAAACCCAGGTGCTACAGGGGGTTGAAGGCCACGGGCTGAGATGAAGTTACCCAAGAGACTATTTACACTTTTTCCAGTTGACAATAATGAGGTTGAAGGACGGAATGATCCGAGAAATGAGGTAAAGCAACTCCGCAAAAGCTGAGAAACAGCTTCCCCGTTCTGCCTGAAAATAGAGCGTGAACAAGATACGACGATAAAATCATGCCAGCGACGGACTTTTTGGGCCCACAAAGAACCAATTATAGGCATGCTAGGCCATGCACAGCTCGCAGCACAGTTCTCCAAAGCAGGTCCAGCAACAGCGTGGATGTACTCCAAGCTCTTGTCAAGTTTGAAAGTAATGGTTAAGCTTACTAGAGCTGCCATGGGCAGTGGAAGCATAGCTGGTAAAACCCCTGCAGATGGTATTGCCGTTTAGAAACCAATGTACATAAATATTTCAAACCAAATTAACTATCCCATAAATGGTCACTCAAAATGACATGCCTTGAGCTTTTTGCAAGATTAAAAAGCTTTAAGCTATTGGTAGAAATAAACCTGGAATATCAGATAGAATATTAGAAGGTTGGAAATGTTTACAATTACAAGGATCCATTTAGGCAGAAATGAAGATTGCAAATTTAGTGTTTTTGAAGTGTCCAAATTGTCATCCTAGTCATCATCTATAAGAGATCAGCAAAAAGATCTGACTAAACCGTGTCAGGGTGGAGAACATACAACCTTAAAGCCAAAGGAATCAATTAGCAAGAATGACAAAGCAGAACTTCACAAAGCAAAAGATTGTGGTGTTTGAATAAAGAGTAAAGCCTAAGCTAATGGAGATGATAAACCAAAGACCAACATTAGCTGAAGGTCCAACAAGGATAATGAGCCTTAAGAATTCAAATAGAAACTATTCACAGAGTGCACAACATGGGCTTTTTATAATGAACATTTAGAGGACTCATTGTTCATAACGTAACACTCTGCAAGATGGTTCTATTACTGTTTTATTACATCCTAAGAAGAGCTTTATAGTCATAAGGTATGGTTATACGCATAATATAATAAGATATAAAATAAGAGGAAATTGTCTAAGGACCAAGTTGGGGAAGGAAAAAGAAAGAATACCTCTTTTTCCAATTTTTTACAAAATCCCCATATAGCCTACTAAGTGAATGCTTGGGAGTTGGGAGTTGGGAGTTTTCTTTACTAGTTTGGACCATTTTTTGGTAGCGTCAGAGACGTTAGGAAAACTCGTGCTTGTTAGTTTTTGGGACTCTGGTTTTGGGTGGGTGATTTAAAAACTACCCAAAACCAATGTATTGCAATCTGGGTTGTATTTCTCAACTCACCAAATAGGTGGTTTTTGGCTGTTTTTCAAAATTTCTTAAAACAATTATTTTACAAGGAAAAAATTCAATAATACGTACAAAAATTGCTCATAAATAAAATATATAACAGCAAAAAAATTACTTTAAAAATCACTTATAAGACAAAAATTCACTTTTATGTAAAAAATTGCTTATTAAGTTCTTAAAAAAAAACCTACTAATAAAATAAAAATTCACTTATAAAATATAAAAAATTATAAGTAAAAAAGTCACTTGTGTAAAAAATTACTTATTAAGCTTCTGTTTGATAGGCATTAAAATGAAAAAAAGAGCCGTTAGGCTCATATTTCAACCAACTTTTTTAAATTTTATCTCTATGGTGGGTCCCATGTTGGCCCACTAACGGTCATATTTTTTCTACAAACTTTTATGTTAATGCCTACCAAACGGAGGCTAAATACAAAAAAAATTACTAAGTAAAATATCACTTATGAGTAAAAAATATTCATACAAGAAATTAAAAATTTCACCAAGTCACATAAACGTTTACTCCATATTTTTCACTCATACCTACATATTTTATATATGGGCATATATGTAATTTTGTTCTTTCAAAAAACTTTTAGAATTTATGGATAATAAACTCCTAAGCATGGATTAGACTATTTTCAAAATTGCTACTAAAAACCACCCAAAACTAGACCGAATAAACGCCCAAAACTCCCAAGTAGGCCCTAAAACCACCCCGCCTTGCATCTCTTCCACATCCATCCACCCCTGTCAAGTCAACTGGCACCTTCTGTTTTACAGTCGTTTCATTTTCTACAATAAGTGTGGCAAAGCAAAAGGGAAGGAATGGAATGGCGAAGCAGAGGAAATCGAGCGAGGCAAGTGAAAAGGGGTGCCGTGCAGGACGTGGGTGAGGAAGAAGGCAAATGAAGAAAAAAGCCTCTCTTTTTTTAAGTAAAACACCAACACAATCTTAGCAGTTTTTTAGGCGTCACAGGGAAGGCTGATGGGGATTTGAATTATCCAACCGTATATGTAAAAACACAAACCACTAGAACAAGAGGGAGGGAGGCGTAAACCTGACCTCCTAAAAGCAAAAATATTTAACATATGAAGGGTTGTAATAAGGAGGGAAGTACTACCTCCAATACAAAACGAGCAAATGAAAATCAAACAAACGATTTCTAATACTAGGAAGTCCGTATCTATCTATCTGAACAAGAGCTCGAATACGTCGTGGTAAGTCAAGGGGACCATATTCCTGATAAAGGCGCTGATCCTACCGCTCGAATGCTAGTAAATCGACTACATGGTTCTCCTTCTGATAAGTGTGGGAAACAATATCACAATCAATAGAGAGATGGTGTGTGAACTTTAGACATTTAATGTATAAAAAGGCCTACTAAAGAAAAAATTGTAGATGGGTTTTTTTATCACCTTGACTACTAAAAAAGTCTCTTGAAAAAACTTATCTATGAATAAGAACTACTATCGTCGAACAACTTACACATTACAATCCTAGATTACCTCTTATAATAATTAGTCTTTAAGAAAGCATCCCTCTTGTTATTTTAGCTTTCTAAACAATATTAAAGTTTCTCGTTCTCGTAAAGATTTTCACATGCAAATAGGACTACTATTGTTGAACAGTTCAAGCATTGACTATGATAGTCAGAATAATTGAAATTTATGTGTTTCTCTGTCTAGATTCTTCTCTCACATCAAAGATACAATAAAAAGGACACATGCTGGATAGAAAAGATTCTGAAACCTACCAGATGAAGTAGTTGGAACATTAACACCAGCGGCAGCAAGTATTTGTTTCATTTCAGACTCAACTGACATAAGATTAGCTGCAGGGCTAGGCCAGTCTGTTCCATTCATTGGTACTGGTTTCCATAAGCCACGTGTCACTTCTGCGGAGAAGTACGTTATTATTGTGGCAAGTGAAGCAGGCAGGAAGTCCACTAGGTCCCTCAGGCCTGAACAGTGTACTCAAAAGATTTAATATCCTGTCAGTGAAAATATCATACTACTATCACAATTTCTTTAAACCCATGATATTTCCAAAATTCTTGGGATTGAAACAAAGAAATCATTGGAGTTTTGATTTCTACATCCAACAGGTCAGATGCTAAGAAGATATCTCTAGCATCAGATTAAGTTCAGGTAAAAAAGTTGAACAACTAAAAGAACTAATAAATATTATGGTGTACCATGGGAAACTAACAAGATTTAAATTTTGCTAACCCGTTGTCAAGTCCCTTGATGAAAGTCTTCCGTAAGCACAAGCTGTTAATATTTCCTCAAGAACAAAAGGAACAGCTTCCAAGATAACCCATGCTGGGAGCAAGGTTATTTGGCCAGCATCTTCTGCACTGTTTACAGGGGGACCACTTGTGATGCATGATGGCATTGAAGAATTATCAGATGAAGTCCCACTTCCTGTCAGTCTACCATAGATCATATTTAGAATCTTATTGGCAACTTGATGAATTGGATTTCCACTCCGAAGACCAGAAAGTGTTGAGGCTATACAGGACCTATTTTGACTGTACCAAGCCTGTAATTTTGGATAAGAATCTATATATATAGGTCCATCTGATATAGATCTGAGCAAGTTTGCACTACCGATTCTTTCACCTTGAGAATCGCCATTGGAAAATTGGATGCGACTATTTCGTAATATCAAAAGATACTCCAGCGTGAGTTCGCTTCCAATTGCCCCTCCACGCCCAGTGATACAGTGCTCAACCGGAGGTTTATAAAATTTCCACAAGCGCATCAAAAAGAGAAATGCCAAAGAAAATACCATGTATGTTGATGACTCATTATATGTGCTCATCTTGAGACTTGATGTTGGTACAAGAGATCCAAACACCTCACAGAGTGGCATTAAAGCCGCTGCAACTTCAGGGACCTGCCAGATTGAATAAGATTAACCTATTAAAGACCCTGGAGATGACGTCATGCACTAAACTTCTAGATCATGATAACATTACATGTGTGAATGTGTTGAAAACTAAACATAAAAAAATATACCCCCTCCGTAATGGATAGCTAAGTCTTTAGGTGAATTACCACAAAGCCACAAAGCTTCTGAAACTCAAGTTTTGGTGCCAGTCATTTATGAGAAAATGTGCAAAGGTTAGGCTTTTGATAAGAAATGCATCGCATTTGAGAAAATGTGCACGTGCTATGCCTTTGAAAAAGTGTGCATGCATAAGATTAATTAGTTGTCAAATGAAAAGTACATTTAAAAAAAAAAAAAACATATCGCTTCAAAGAAAAGAAAGAGAAAAATAGAACTTTACCATGCCGTGCAAGGAAATAATGTGAGCTATATCAATTGTGGTAGCACTGTGAAGGACAGCACTAAGCATTGGCATATATTCCACAAGATGACTCCGGGATTCAGTAAAATTTGGAGGTACAGGGGGACAAAGAAGCTTGAGGACAAAGTGAATGACATGTTCCTGCCAAACAATATTTGTAAAGAAGAGAAATTTATCTTCAATACAGAAGTGAAAATAACTTCAAAAAATGCAAGAGGCTAGCTATGGTCATGGACAAAAAGGGTTAGTATTAAAATCAAATTATAAAATCAAAGCGCATTATCACGAGGGAAACATTAACTGCTTGTGTGAAAGAGAGTAATTGAAAAGTGATTTTTTTTGGAGAATGTGTGGTTAAAAAGTATGAGAAAGTTATAGGGATATTTGAAAATGATATTTTTTATTTTATTTTCTTTTTAAGAATGTATGATTGAAAATGAGTGTGCAGGAAAAATCACTTTCAAACAAGGCAGGGAAGAAGAACAATTATTTAAATAAACATTTCATGTGTAAAGATATAAAATCTGAAATAGTTTCAAGCACCTTGATTTTTAACAAAGTTCTCGAGCAAATGTGTGATGACAAATTGGTTTGAATCATTAAAATCAGAAATCATATTCTCATCCTTTTCTCTCACCCAAGCATGAAGCCCTTCTTTACTTATCTAACAGAGGGATAATGCTTTTATCGGTAATTGTAAACAGAAAAGTTTTCCCACCTAATGCCAAATAGATTCTGAAAAGAAAGATGATTCACCTCCATGTTTGGTCAAAGAAGTTCAGCTGTCTGAAGAAGCCAGGTACAAGAAATTGATTAAATGCAATATGGTGCATTGCATTTTATGCAGAGTTTGCACCTGGTCTATTTAGGTGGCAGTATTTGGGAAGTCATACCTGGATATTCCATCCACGGCTGAGAGATGAACCACATAGAATCTTTGCCGCCGCTAACTTCTCATCCTCCTTCCCAAACAATGCAATATGATATAACTTCTCAATCTCTGCTAAACTTGACAAGGAGCAAAGAAGACATTAACTCAATAATAAACTTTAACTGACAGAAGTCGAATGGTTAGCCTTTAAAGGGCACTTTCACCCGTTCAAACTTTAGGATCACTGAGTCTTACTGAAAAATATCCAGGTAATCCTAAATGCAGTTAAAGGGCTTCTAGTGTTACCCTATGTCAATTTCAATTTAAATTGTCTTAAATTGAAAATAATTTTTCATTACTGTTGAATTCATTTATTCTAACATTATATAAGAAAATAAATTTAATTCTGTTCATAAATACATTTACCATTTAAAATGACTGTGAAAACGTCATTTAGGCTCATCTATTTTTAAATAGTGCACAGATATCTTAAATATAATTTTTGAAGCTATTGATTGCCCTATCCGAGATGCCAAATTTTGTAGGCACGTAAAGATTAAGTTGATCACTTATTAATTTCTTCCAATAAAATAACAATATTATTTCATTGACCCCCAAAGGAAAAGCAGGACTTCCTCAGTATTTTTCCCAAAAAAGTGATGTACGAAATACCTTGATGCTGGATTTCTGATGAGCAAATTCACTAGGCTATCTGTCAATGGAGCTCCGTCCATAAATGTTGACCAAGGAGATCTTTGACAAGGTGATGAATGTGACTCGGAGACTGATGCAGGAGCATAACCAGGCCAAAAATATACTGAGGTGTCAATTAAGTTTCTCGCAATGCAAGCTTCCACTATAAGATGCCTCAAGTCACCCCCTAAGAACAATAGGTAATTAATTACTTCGAAATCTATAAGAATAATCACTGGGAAAAACAGGTATATAAAGAAACTTAAATTAGGTATCTAGTTTGAAATTCTTACATGATGAGAATTGAAATATATTGTACATGGAAACAAAATGACCTATTTTCTTTTAACTTTCTTCTTAATGGAAGGGTTTAGATGCATACAAATAAAGAGCAAAATCTGAGAAAATAGAGGAAGGAGCATGATATGCTTAATGCAATAGCTCTAGTGTCACATTCTTCAGGTCATTTGAGAGCAAATTTCACAGTTTGATTGAAACTTCATCCTAGAGTAAAGTTGATTAAAATGAAAATGAAATCTTTGTTGCAAAAATTCATTATAGGAACACCAACTCAAAACACATGGAAATTAAGTAACCTTTACCTTCTTTGACAAAAACTTCACTGTAATCACCTACATCAATCCCATCTTTCACATTTTTAGCCCTTCGGATGAAACGTGCAGCCTTAGCAGCTGCATTATTTGATGCATCAACAACTGATGCAGGGGAGCACAGGAGGGTATGATACTGGCCTAGAGCTTGAAGAGAAGAAATTAGCCCTTGTCTTCTTGAAGTAAGAACAATGCCACCCTTACCGCGTTCACAACCAGGGTTCAAATGCATGGGTGTCATACCCTCTCGAAGAGAAGAACTATAAAATGTTAAATTATCCTCAAAAACACAAGCAATTGCCAAAGGGACAATAGACAATAGAATGCAAAGGCGAGCTTCAAGATGCGGAAAGGGCCCTTCCAAGGGGTCACGATCCTACAACAAAGCATGGTCAATACTTGTAAATGTAAACATCGATAACATTTTGAATAATTGAAAGGAAAATGTTTCTTTGAGTTAATCTCAACTCGTTGAACTAGCCGAAGAGCTGAAAGCCAAAGTGCAAGGAAAGTCTCTTGCCAGCTTGCCCCATTAAATATTTGAAGTGTAATGATAGTTTCTGAAATTAGGTCAAAAGATTCAGGAAATGTCAAGGCCTTATGGAACTCATATAGTCAAATATATGAAAACTTGACTATATAGTTTGAGAAATTTTCACTAAAAGGTTTAAGTTGGATTAACCTTTAAGTATATCAATAGCTGAAGTTACAGGGAATTGTTTGCCATCCATTGCATCCTCCATGCATATGTCAAAAGCAACCCAGCAATTGAACCGACCAGCTACAGAATGACAGGGTGAAGCCAATTTGCAGGATCCATTATCCAAGAGTGCTCCAATGAGCTGGTGCTTGCTCAGCTGACACTCTAGAACTGAGGCTCTGTGGATATTTGTAGACAACTTTGATAGAAGTTGGCTTAAGGGCTTCAAATTTGGTGACAACCTATGAGCTTCAAGAAACTCCATCTTTCTTAGAAGGCCATTAAACTTTTCAGGTCTATCCATCACCAGCCCCACCACCAAAAAAAAAAAAAAAGAACGACACAGAAAACAAATTACCAAATTATAATAAGAATTACTTTTAAAAAGAAAAGAAAGCAAAAGGTGAAATAAGGAAAGAAACATGAATGGGGCATATAATTCAGAAATTGACTTTCTCAGAATAAGCATAGGCCAAGTGAGAGGATACCGTAGATTCAGTAATAGAACTTATCTAGACCATAAGAATAGTTATATGAGTAGACTTGATCCAACTGTTTCCTCATGATTGAACATGAGAAGCCCTATAGATGACAAGAGTTGAAAGGAAACATATATCTACCAGTTGTCCACCATACCAGAAAAGACAAATTATTTAGACATACTTAATTTGATTGAATCACAACTAGTACATGATAGCACAACAAAATGTGTAGGCATATTTATCACAGAGAAATTGCAAGGAAATTCCCTGCAGACAAACTACAGTCACAAATACCCATGGTTTATATCATTAAATCATGTTGCATTGTCTGATGCGAGCACATCCACTTACAATTGGGATTTGGGTGATTTTTATCCTGACTAAGCTATCAAGTTATTGCAATATTTCAAATTCCTTGCAAGTACAGCATTCCACCATAGGGATATTTACCATGTCAGACAATGGCATGAGAACTGATCTAGCTATGAATGTCATCCACAGTAAAAATGGCTTCCCTCTATCGGTTACGCATGACTAGTAAGTGATAGATGAAAAGAAAGCACAGCTACATACATTGAAGATTTCATCTAAATTATTACCCACATACAGTGCAGGTTTGGCTGAAGATAACCTCAATTTGAGCCAGAAATATGGCTCATCAAATATGGTCAAGAACATTACATCACCCTCATTGGATCTTATAAGAGTTACAAACCACCAGAGGTAATTCCATCCCGGCATTGTAGATATGTTTTGAATGTTGAGTCAATGAGTGTGCATGCATGACAACATGGGAGAGATACCCACAGAGGATAACATTTCACTATGTTCTATGAAACCTTTAATGATTTTGTTAATAAATAGGATGTATTATAAATGTTTCTAAACCATGAGAAGAAGGGGAATAAACCCACATTTTGAGTCCATTCAGTCTTATTACGTGCTTTTGTGCAGATGATAATCAAATCATTGCATATGTAATTAAACAAGAATTTGGAATATTTGAACCCCCACATCATATGCATGTTATAAAGGAGCCATAAGAATATGAAACAATCGCCAGTCCTTTTATGATTTATTTCTCTTAAAGTAAACAATTGTGTAATTGAAACAAATATAACATGAATTGTCTAAACAAATATAACATGAATTAATCTAAATCTGACAAGTATGGAAGCAGAACACAAAAGTCAATAATCGGGAAGAGAATAGGCTCAAGGGGTCAGGAGAGAGTTACACACTAACAACAGAGTTGGACATACAAATTCAAGTGAACAAGTCGAAGTAAACCCAAAGCTCTTTTGTTGTCTGTTAGCTTTGTCAAAACCTCCAGGCACATAAAAGCATTTGTTCGCCTTATCTGTTCATGAAATTCATTTGTTTTATGGACCTGATCCTCTCTAAAGTCTATGTCCAATATCTGGGTATCTTCACTTTTGGTTACTTCACATGCTCCACCTTTTGATCCCATTTGCAATCCCAAATCATCCAATGTGCTATCAATTAAGTGAACAATAATGCTAAATAAGCACAAAACCATTGCATGGCCAAGTTCAAAAACTTGAAAGCTATATGTCTCTGAAAGCTGAAGAGCAACATCTATGGACTTCGCTATCCTGTGAAACAGCAAAAATGAGTACATTGTCGATTTCTTTGCATCTTTAAACCTCAATGAGAGGAGAACTTTGCTTTGGCTTTTAATTAAACTGCAAAAACAATCACGGCACTTACTTCTTTTTAGAAGCATCCATTCCAAGTGGTATAAATAAAAATACGTATATGCTTAGAAGTTCAAGGTAGAGTCTATAAGCCTCTGGTTGAGACGTTCGATATGGAATAATTCTGTGCAAGAAAAATGGTGCCCATCAGAATTCATACTCTACAGAGAAACTAAAGTAGGACATTTATGCTCAGGCACACTCACTTCAAATATTTCGTTTAGACATAGCCCCTGTTTGAGCCCCATTTTTTTGGGGAAAAATGTGTTTTGGAATAGTAATTTTTTAGAGAATGTGTGGCTAAAAAATAACGAAATGTTTTGGGTTTACATGTAAAATTATATTATGGGAGAATATGTGGTTGAAAATGAGTTTTGAAAAAATAAATTTTTGGAAAAATGGGGGCCAAACATTGGCATATAAAATCTTCTTGTTTAATATATCTAAAAAAATATCTGCAAGATTTGAACTTTTTAATGAAATGCATATCCAAACAAGGTTTAACAAATATTTTGTTTGATTAAACTTGATAAACCTTAGCCCTTGTTTGAGCTCCATTTTCTCAAAAAGTCATTTTTTAACACTCATTTTCAATCACATTCTCCCATAATAGTACTATCTCTAATAGCAGTGGCAACTGGAAAAATATAGTCTTTTGTTATTGCGTCGTGTTAAATTCAATTGTGATATATTTGAATAATTTCACATATTCTTTGTTTTGCAACCAATAAACAGGAATCAAAACTTTAGGATATAATAATCGTATTTTGGCCCATATAATGAACTCATAGAATAAGTAAATAAGAAAATATCTAAATTAGAATTCCATGAAACAAATTCAATGAGCATGTAAACTTATATAATGCTGATTATCAAAACAAGAATTGCTTGTTAAAATTAAAATAAAACTATCCAAATCTACATCAGAAAATCAGATAAAAAGAACAAAAGAGGAAAATTGGTACTTGGCATAAGTTAGGACAGATAGGGGAGTAAGTTGACAAATTACATGGGGGAAGGGAGTGATAGGACTTGATGGACTTAATGTAGCTTTCTTCCCCTTAGAAAGTTCAGTGGGAGCAATTGTCCCCACCAAGTCATAAGTGCCTCCACAGCCCTACACCACCCCTAAAAGGTTCCAGAGGTCCTCCTAATCGCTTGCTTAAATGCCTAGACAGTATGGGAAATCTCTTACACAAGCGCAATTGATAAAGAAATGCAGATTAAGAATCGGGTGAGGTACTTCAAAACAGATATCTTAAACTCGGGTAGAAGAGTTTCCCCAAATCGATCGAGGTATAATTTGCACAAGCAAACAACTATCAGACTATTTTCTATTTAGCAACATCTATATTTTCGAAAAACAGAAAACCTGTCAACCGCCAATCAGGCTATCATGCAGGTGCTCCAAGAAAGGCATTATATACTCGTAAAACCACAAGCAAGCACAAACTACTCGGAATCAACTGCTACTCCGCAACAAGAATGGGAATACTCGAAAGGTTGAAATATAGTGAAAATATTAATAAATATAAAGGAAAAAGGAAAAAGGGAACCTGGAAGTGAGGAGGGAAAGGACGTGGAAAGGATAAAGAAGACCGCAGGAGACGGCCTGATGGAGGAATTTCCACATGGAAGGGTTATTGTTGGAAAAACAGAGCTGGGCCACTACCACTTCTGCTAAGTCCGTGCTGGGCAGTCCCCCGCCCATTTCCGCCAAGCGTTTCGCCAACTCCATTGCCCACTCCAGAGGCGTCTCATTCCTCACCGGGTATGTTTTCACCGTCATCGCCACCAGCCGCTCCAATTCCGACCTCTGCATCTGCCTCTCGAGTTGACTCCCCATTTACTGATTTACAAATTAAAAATTGAACCAACTGTAATCGTTACAGTACAAGTTGCGGCAAAACACAGGATTGAAATTTGAAATCAGCTGTCAAAATCGACAAGATAAAATTGAATGCGGTAGGATGTCACATATTA
>CAIGRQ010214532.1:0-14665 GCA_903798375.1 Fraxinus sp. D2006-0159 | reverse complement strand
ATAAGTGTCTCTTTGAGATGAGTCGTGATTTGATTTGCTTGTTCATTTGCCATTATTGATGTAGTGGTTGAAAGTTGAAGATTTTGAGATCATAAGATGAGAGGACAAGAAGGTCCCACCGGGCATACCAAGAAATTTGTACGATGAATTTCATGTATTAAAATGAAAAAATCGTTACAATATGTATTTTGAAAAATACAAATAAATATGAATCTTCATATAATTGCAAAATTGCAAAAACCCTCTGATTAATAATCTGAATATTTGAAGACGATGAACCACGTGATTTGAACCATAGGCTTCGGAATTTGTTGAGAATTTTATTTGTCGAGAGCTTTACTTGTTCGGCACTTGAATTTCGGGGCTTGGATTTGCACTTCGAAACTTGGACTTGATCTTGATTTAATTTGAAGAAGACTTTGATTTTCTTGGATTAATCTTCTTCGTGTTTGCCGGACTTAGAGTTAAGATGATTTCTTCAGCACTTCGTGATTTTCTTTTGTCCTCTTTTCCCTTCCCTTGTAATGGATCTTTGATTCTATTTATATTCGTGACCAATTTTGGTAACCACTCAATTAATTCAATTAAATTCATTATAATTGAATATTGTGGATTTTTAAAAAAAGTGAGATGGACCTTTAAAATTTTATGTGCCTAAGCTTTAATTTAGTAAATTTATTTATGTTAGTTATTTAAATCGACCCAACCCATTATTTGTTATTTTATTTATTTATGTCTACAGAGCCATCCTAGTAGAAGGCCCTGGCCTCTCTTCAATATTAACCCTTTAGCCAATGGGAACCACAATAATAATAATAATAATAATATGCTCTTAAGATAGGACATTGAATTCACACACCTCTACAAACTCAGACATCTACCGGGGTATGGGATTATTGTGAAAATTGTATATATGTCCAAACTCGTATGATGTAATATAGCCAGTGTTTAGGAGACGATCTCACCCTATTCATCACCAATGTTTAGGGGACGATCTATCAGGAAAGAAGGCTACTTATAATGTAGAGTGAAAACTACATTCGAAACAAAAAGATCCAAAAATAGAAGAAGGGACAATAAAAGAAAAGAAAAGAAAAACATACCAAAGTGTGTTGTCTAGGCAGTGACAAAACAATTATAAGCATTGTTTCTGTTTGGCTAAACTTTGGCTACTTAATATGGAACTTAGACTTTTGGTGAAGGTTATTATCCTAGTTAAAGCTTGGAAGTTGAGACATTCAAATCTATGGAGAATCATCACATATTGAGATAGTGACTTTCATTAGTGAAACCTAACCAAACTTAGAGGAAAATGAAAAGAGTGTTGTGTAATCAACCTTAGAAAAAACACATCGGGAATGTGAATAAAAAAATAAGTTTGGGGTGTGCATCCCCTAAGAAAGAAAGGAAATATATGACTATAAAGAATAGGAAATAACCAACATAAAAGCTCATGGTTATTAGGTTGACTATGCACACACACATCGATCGAACATTAGATGAGTAAACAATTAGTTTTATTTGCATTATTATGAACTTTTTATAAATTGTCAAATGATTTCAAATATTTGATGTAAGTTTGGCACAATTATTTAAAGTTCTTTTGTTTTTGTTTGCACGTGTTTAGTAGATAGTCTTGCTCAAGATGAACAAGAGTTTAAGTTTTGGGGTATTTTACGAATGCATCTTATGTATTATTTGAGCTTCTATTCTTATTGATTTATCGTTATATGGAGCGAATATCTACTTAATTTAGGATATTTTATGATTGATTTAGGTAAAACTCGAATTGAACAAGTTTGGATGAAATTGAATTGAAGCTATAAAAAATTGAGGAATGGGGATCAAAATGATCATGCCTTGAGTAGAGGATTAGCCATGCAAATAAAGAGGACCTGGGATGCACAAAATCTTAACGTGGAGGACCAGAGTGCACTTAATTATCAAAAACTCTTAACGTTTGTTGAATTTTTAATTATATTCAAATTCCACATTGAATATGCTTTATACCTCCTTTTTAGAGTTATTCTGGATTTCTATATATGCTTTTCATTTTTCTTTTCATGGTACACACAATTTTAGAGAGAGAAAAACACAATCATCAAGATCAAAAATAAAAAGTTAGGGTATGAAGATTTTTGAGATTGAAGAAGATTCTTGATGTAAATCCAATTATTTCCATCATCAAGATTTCACAACCCGGTTATGAAAATGTTGAGTTTTTTTATGGATTTTAATACTTTGAATTACTTAGCCAATAAATCAATGATTTGGTGAATTTATAACGAGTCAAGAGATGTGTTTTAGGTTTAGACCACATAGTAAAATCTAAGAACTAGTATAAAAGTATAGAGATACTTTTCTAGTTAATGCAGTCGTTATATGGATTATTAGAGATTTAATGCATTTAAATAGAGATATGAAATTGACTTAATTAAATAGAATCAATGTGAACTCGAGACAACTGCATAGGCTAGCTTTTCCAATGGAGAGTAGCGAAGTTCGGCTTCGTGTAGAGCTTTGCTGATGTAATAGACGGGGTGTTGTATTCCTTCTTCTTCTCGAGCTAACACAACACTTGTGGCATGTTCTGATACAGCTAAGTACAATATCAATGTCTCTCCCGTCTTTAGTTTTGACAACACATGAGGATGTGCCGATACAACTTTAGTTGGTCGAATGTAAGTTGGCATTCGGATGTCCACTTGGATTTTTTCCAAGATTTATATTTATCTGTTGATCTTGACATAAAGCGGTTAAGGGCTACAATCCGTCCATTCAGACTTTGCATCTCTTTAGGTCTGGTGGGAGAGCGCATTTCGATTATGGCTCTTATCTTCTCCGAATTAGCTTTGATTCCTCTACGGTTCAGCAAATATCCCAAGAATTTTCCTGAGCTGACACCGAAAGCATACTTGTGTGGATTTAACTTCATTCCATAGATTCTCAGGATCCTAAACATCTCAGCGAGGTGGTGCTGATGATCTTGAACATTTATGCTTTTTACTAGCATATCATCGACATATACCTCCATGGTTTTACCGATCTATTTGGCAAATATAGAATTTACCAAACGTTGATAAGTTGCTCCAGCGTTCATGAGATCGAAAGGCATAACTTTATAGTAATAAAGACCTCGATCAGTAATTAAAGATGTGTGTTCCTGATTCGATTCATACATGGGGATTTGGTTGTATCTTCAATAAGCATCCATGAAACTAAATAATTCATGTCGATCAGTTGCATCCACCATTTGATCTATTCTTGGCAGTGAGAAGCTATCTTTTAGGCAGGCTTTGTTTAGATCAGTAAAATCGATGCCCGTCCTCCAGTCTCCATTACTTTTCTTAACAAGAACAGGGTTGGCGACCCATTTCGGATATTTAGCTTCCCGAATGAATCCATTGTGTAGAAACTTCTGTACTTCTTTATTTAAAGCTTCATACCACTTTGGATTCAAAGGCCGACGTCATTGCTGCTTAGGACGCACCGCAGGATCAATCTCCAATTTATGGCACATAATCTTTGGTTCAATTCACTTCATATCTAAATGTTCCTAAGTAAAAACATCGAGGTTTTCTTGAAGGAACTCGATGATTTGATCCCTGAGTGGTGACCGTAGTTCATGACCTCTCTTGAGCTTCCTCTGTTGTTCCTTAATTCTGAATTTAATAGCATCCAGCTCTTCCACTAGTTCTCCTTCTCTTACTTTCAAACGGGAGTCCAATGAATTTAGTGTGGGTTCTACCATCTATACCATATGGACATTGGAAGGAAGATGGATCTTTTTGTCTTTCGGATAGAACATTACTTGGCATTTTTCAGCAACCTCCTTGTTTTCCCTAACATGACCTACACCATGAGGCGTGCAAAACTTGATGGAATAGTGGTACATGGACACAACTGCTCTAAGGTTGAATAGAAGAGACTGTCCCATGATAGCATAATAAGTGGATTTTGAGTCCAAAACCACAAAGTTTGTGCTCAGCTTAACTCAACGAGGGGACTCTTTAAGCTCCACGGGAAGTTTGATTACTCATTTTGCTATAGAGATGGAACTGTTAAGTCCCAAGATCATATTCGGGTAAGGTCGTAAAAAGCTTAGGGGAATCCCAATTCATTCCAAGGTAATGACATAAAGAATGTTGAGAGAGCTTCCTGTATCGACTAGGATCCTAGGAATGTCTACTCCGATATAGGAATGGAGATTACCAAGATCCCCAAATATGGATTCAGGTCCGTTTTCCTTTCTTCAAACAAGAGTTGGTCATTAGTCGCCTTTTTGATGTGTTTCTCAATTATGTCGATCTTAGATAGGTCGGCCATGATAGGTCATTTAGATCTGAACTTTCCCTTCTGTTCGCATTGTTAATTCTCTATCATTCGGATATAGGGACTGGCAGGTCATGTTGTAGGCTTTTGATTCTACCTAATTTCCACACACCACCCCGGGTCCATAGGGAATCGGGAACTTAATGCAATAATGATTTTTTGAGGTGGCTGCCTGTAGCTCGTGTAGTATAGGCCTCCCAATATAGCATTATAATTGGAGGGAAGATCAGCAATAACAAAGTCTGCTAGAATCCTTCTTTGGCAATATGGTTCTCCTAGCTCCAACATCAGGAGGATTTGTCCCTTAGCTTCTATGGGATCCCCAAAGATTCCTTGCAGCCTTTTGGGGTATGGCTGTAAGTATTGTTCATATATTCCCACTTGCTTCAGAGTTTGGAAATAAATCACGTTGACTTAACTTCCATTATCCACCAGAGTTCGATGTATTTGGGCCTCAACGACTATCATGGCTATAACTAAGGTGTCATTTTGATCTTGCAATACTTCTTCTACATCTTTTTCAGTGAATCTGAACCATTCTAAGTATGGCATTTCACGGGGTTTAGTATATAGATACATCGGATTGTGGTTCTCCTAGGATTGAGCGTCATGAGTCGTCCTTCGCCTGGCCCTTTGTGAGCCTTCAAAGCACTACTATTAATGTTCGAATATCGACCTAATGTTGTGAATCCCGAGCTTGAGGTCCAGGTCAAATTTGTTGGGTAACTCCTTGTTGATTAGACAGTTGAACTCCGACTGGATTAGCCTCTCTAGGTTTAGCCACGAATTCTTGTAGGTGACCTCGCCTAATAAGTGATTCCACTTCTTCTTTTAGATTCATCCAGTCATCAGTATTGTGTTCCGCCATCCTGTGAAAATGACAGTACCTTGCTTGTTCTTTCCTGCTGAATTCCCTTTTTTTTTTTGGGGTTGAGGTCGGCAGAAGGTTTCCTTCTCCACAGTTTGTAGGAAGACTTCCTCCAAGGTTGCATTCAATGGATGATATTCACAAAATTTGTCAGGATATGGCTTTGAACGATTTTGATCTCTCCTGTCTTTTCTTCTTTCTCGCACGACATCTTTATCCACTTGTTTTCCTTTGACTCGATGCGGGGACTGTGGGTTAGGTTTGGGATCCTCCTGATCTGAGGTGGCCTCTTCTGCACTGATGTATTTTCAGCTCGACTTAAGAATTCATGATACGTACGAGGTTCGTCCTCATGTACTGACCACCAAAACCTTATTTTTTATCTCAATCCCGAGAGGACCGCCATAAGTGCAACATCGTCAGAAATTTTCTCGACCCTCCATAGATTTCTTGTTGAATCTATTCAAAAAACTCTTGAGTGATTCCATTTTCCCTTGCTTTATGCTTACAAGTCATTCCTTCGGTGTAGTTCTCGCTTTTGAGCCCATGAGCTGAGCAAGGAACACCGTGGCGAGGTCGTTCCAGTTTCTTAACAACCTCTGGTCCAGCCTTCTAAACCATCGTTGAGCTTTGTCTCCCAATGTCAAGGGGAAGGTGTGGCACATTATAGCATTTTCCACCCCTTGCTATTCCATCCAAGATGTATATTTATCCAAGTGACTCAAAGGATCTCCTTCTCCTTCATACCCAGTAAGCTACGGCATTTTCAGCTTTTTAGGCAAGGGTTCAGCTAAGATATCTTTAGTGAACGGGAGTCACATTTTGTTAGATATTCTTCTAGACTTTCTCCATTTCTAACCTCCAAATCAACTATGCATTTTTTCAAAGCAGTCATTTCGGACTCAGTTTGTTCTGCAGGGTCAATTGTGTGAGGCTCGTCACGCTTACTTGTTGGTATCAAAGAGTATTGGGGACCAAGTCGATCGAATACATTGTTCGTTCTTCTGGCTGTTGGTTTCGTTGCTATGGGGAAAGTCCTAACTTCTTCGGTCTTGCTCTTTAAGGATTCTTCATTTGAAAAATGAAGAGCTCTCCTAGTGGGGAGTCGCCTGGTTCTTTCACTGCTGCGGGATTCTAACTCGATTTCTTGTGGTAGATTGCGAGCTTGGTTTTGCTCTAATCTACTGACCACATTAGTTAATTTTTCGATTGCCTCTTTCATCACCATTGTTTGGGGGTCAATGGTGTTGTTTTGATCTTGTCTTTGACCTACAGCTGGTGAGTTAGGGCCTTGTTTCGGGCACGTGTATGATTGATTTTCAGAAGTTGAAAGTCCATCCATGTTTTTGGTTAATTTCAAAAAGGATGAGACTGTCTTTTTCAAGTTTTGGGGCCCTCCTTTTTGTCGCCAATTTGTAGACGTTGAAAATTGTATGGGCAAGATTCAAGCTAACTTCAAAGAATAATATGATTTTTTATCCATTGCTAATATCCAATTATAAGTAATTGGGCCCTTTGTTTCAATGTTTCTATGAGATATTTGAAATATGAATATTACAAAAAGATATGTCATGTGTAAAAGTCGTTTCCCCTCTCTTTCTCACTATTTCTCTTTTTATAGGAGAGAAGGTACATTCTTCATTAATTTCGTGTCTTGTCACCTGAAATTCTGAGCTAAGGAAGTACACATGTGGAAAGATGTAATTGGCCATTGAGCTCGATCTGGAAATCATCATGATGAGTAACTCTTGTAGGTAGACCCCAGTAATTAATGAATGTGTCTTGGAAAAAGGATCTAATCATGGTGAGTAGAAGCTGATGTGTATGCTGATGTAAGATTATCCCTTGTGGATCACTATGAATGGTTGGATTATTGATCTTATCGATGATCCTCAATCATTAAGATTCCATTGCTATCGAAAGAATACACAAGTTTCTTAGATACACTATCCATTCGAACCGACCTCATACCGTCGAATTCCCATTATCACGCGCTTGTCACGTACAATAATCCAACCTAAACTCAGCCAGATAATCGAACTCATCTTTTATCACATGTATTTAATCCAACCTTAATAACCTCGGAGCTCAACTCGTCAACAAGTCAAGAGAGAAAACCAAATGTTTTTTTAAGTGTGAAGAGTTGTATTATGAACAAATGTTACAATAGTTACTTATTTATAAATTCTTGGCCAAAGTGGTTGTCGTTGGTAGAGAACCACGTGGCCTCATTTTTTAGGCTGAATCCTCACACCACTTAATTTACTGTGCATTTAATATATTGTCAATGGATCAATCAACATACACCGTAGATTGACAATCCTGACATTCATTATTATAAATTTTACATCAATCATTTTCAAAGATTGTCTGCAGATCCTCTAACAGACAGCAAGGACTTTAGCTAAAAGAAGGTTCAGATGGAGTAAGGGCTTCTACCTCGGTCAAATGGATCTTTGGAACAAAGAGGATCAGCTTTTTTTGTAACTTCTTTATTTTGACCGATTGGATTTTTGACTTTGTCATATCTAACTCAATGTCTCAATGTAGACTACAACATGGTCTCTACTAGGAGCCTTGGTAGCGAGGCGTAACAATAATCTGTCGAGTCTATGCATGATTATTTATGTAATACATGGACTTTTTTGAGGAAACGGAGCCTTAGACCCTAGTGAATGGTAGCCATGTAATTGAATTAGAAGATGATGAGACTGGGGACAACAATTTAACTTCTGAAGTGGTTGGCCCTAAAGCCATTATCCCTTTTTTTTTTCTAGCGCCTATCCCCCCCAACTTTCTTAGTTTGCTTGTAATTTCCTTTTTATTTCTCCATTATATATAGATTCCGCCCCCAATGTAACAATCTTCAATAAATGAATGAAATTTCTTATTTATTCCTTGTGTAAAAAAAATTAAATGCTTGCTGAATTTCGCATACGTTACTTCTTTTGACGTGCTTCAGCTTTTATTAAAACCTGTTCTATTAAACATTTGTACGTGTTATAAGTTTGAATGTTTTTTGCCCCTTTTTACTTTATCTTTCCTGAGCATGGGGTTGAATGACTCGTCCATGTTGAGGCTTCCTCCATGACTTTTGTTATTGGGGGGCATGTGTTATCCACCTCTACGTGTAAGGATATGGTCCGTTTGGGATCCATCTCTTCGTCGAGGTGCCCACGCTTCTTTACCTAATAAGTGGCTCATCAGGTAGAGGCTTTTCCCAGGACATTTGTCACTAGGAGATACTTTTCTTTCAAGAATTTTAACAAGGATACTTTTATTGAATTAAACAATTTGTGAATGAACTGAGCATTCACACTTCCACTGATATTACCACCTCATGCATTCTGCGTTCTAGGGATAAGGTTGTGCCTTTCCATCCAACTTTCAATCATATAAGTTCCAGGTCGAACCTCTTATCTGATGTGATGGGAACCCTCCTAGTTGGGAGTAAGAGTCCATACTCCTAGCTCTTTATCGGACATGAATACTCTTCACAATACAAGGTCATTCACACGAAAGGACTTTTTCTGACCTTAGAATTATAGTACCGGGTCATCTTTCGTTGGTAGGTAGCTAATTTCACTTGGGATTCATTCATCCTTTCATCAAGGAAATCAAGTTCGCACATCCTCAACTCGTCATTAAATATTTCATTGAACTATAAGCGAAGAGGAGAGGGTGGACCTACTCCAACTTTGCTAATAGCCTCTGTTCCATAAGCTATGGAGAAAGGAGTTTCTCCTATAGCCATCTTCTTGTGATTCTGATAGCTCATAGGAGCTAAGGTTGCTCATTCACCTAAGCCCCTTTAGAAGCATCCAACTTCTTCTTGACCATATATTTGATGGTTTTATTGACAGCTTCCACTTTCCCGTTAGCATGAGGATGGTGGGGGTTGGAAAAGTTCTTTTTGATTCCTAGTTTCTTACATAAGTCACTGACCTTCTTATTATCAAACTAACGCCCATTATTTGAGACAATTGAATGGGGAATTTTGAATCGGCATATAATATTTTCGACAAAACTTTAAAGTGCTGGCTTATGTAATTTTGGTCAGAGGTTAGGCTTTAACCTATTTAGTGAAATAATCAATAGTGGCGATAGCGAAGTTGGCATTGCTACTTCCTTTACATGGGGTCCTATAAGATCAACCCCCATTTGGCAAAAAGCCAAAGGTTGGAGACTTAGTTCCTAAGAGAGTTGTCTTTGTATTATCGCGAAGTGCTAACAGTTGTAAAACATTTTCACAAACTACTATGCATCCTTTTTTAAAGTATATCAATAGTATCCATGTCTCAACACTTTATGTGCCAGATTCCATCCTCATGCATTGTTGTCGCAAACCCCTTCATGAATTTCTTGGAGCACGTAGGTGGCCTGTTCGCCACCTATGCATCGGAGTAGGGGTAGGGAGAAACTTCGCTTATACACCACATCATCCTAAAAAAATAAAATGCATTGCTCGTCTTCTGAGCTTTCGTACATTCTCTTTGTCAAAGGGCAATGCTTAATCTTTGAGGAATGCTATGATAGGTTACATCCATGGAGAAGGATTTTCGACCCATATCACATCTTCATCTTTTACATTGGAGGGTCTAGAGAGGTGTTCTATAGGCACGCCAATAAGCACTTTGAAATCTTTGCTTCTCGCTACCTTCCAAAGAGCATCAACATGAGCATTTTTGATATGTAGGATTTGAGCCAACTCGAACTTTTCAAAAGATGGAACAAGTTCCATATGCGGCTATGCTCTTGTCCCTAGCCGAGATAACTTATCTTACTACCAACTGAAAGTCACTACTAATAGTTAGCCTCTTTACTTGCATTTTCCTAACCAATCTGAGACCAGCTAGAATGGTCCTCTAAGCTGACTAAGACTACTTCTACCCTAAATCCTATTTCTCTAGAGGAGCCATCAATAAACAAGTTCTAGGTAGGAGGTTCAGCATGTTCCATTTCTTCTTCCATTTTTGGGATATGGGTGAACTCTGCCAAGAAATATGCTAAGGCTTGGCCTTTGATGGCATCTCTCGTCTTAAACACAATGTCAAATTCATTAAGTTCCATGGCCCATTTATTCCTTCTATTTAAAGCGTCAGGCTTCTAAAGCATTTGCTTGAGTGAGAAGTTGGTTAACACTTGTATGGTGTAGGCCTAGAAGTATGACCTTAATTTTTGATAAGCGATCACTAGAGAGCCAGCTTCTCCATGTTCGGATAACAAATCTCTGCTGCCAAAAGTGCTTTGCTTACATAATAAACAAGCAGTTGGTGATCATCTTCATTCTTTACTAGTATCGAACTGATAGTATCGATGGTAATTATCAAGTACAGTTGTAGATGCTCGTCAATCTTAGGCTTGGAGATAGGGGAGCATGTCCCAAGTGTTTCTTCAGCTCTTACAAGGCTACTTCACACTCCTCCATCCACTGGAACTTATTTTCTCCCTTGAGAACCTTGAAGAAAGAAAGGCATTTATTAGTTGCTTTTGAGACGAAGTGGCTCATAGCTACTATGCTCCCAGTGAGGCTTTGTACTTTTTTAGGCTTCTAGGATGACCTCATTTTGACCAGGGCTTTAATCTTTTCAAGATTGGCCTCTATGCCCCTTTGGTTAACCATGTAGCCTAAGAACTTTCCTGAGGCGACTCTGAATGCGTACTTGAGGAAGTTCGGTCCCATTCTATACCTTTGTAGTATTAGAAAGTCTTCACCGAGGTGCTTCATATGATCCTTTACTTTCAAGTTTTTCACCAGTATATCATCCACGTATGCCTCCATTTTCATTCTAATAAGATCTGTGAACATCTTATTAACAAGTCTTTGATACGTGGCCTCGACTCTTTCAACCTGAAGTGCATCTCCTTATAGCTATAGAGACCTTTGTCCGTTATGAAGGACATGTGCTCTTCATCAGTTGGGTATATTAGGATCTGATTATAGCCTAAATAAGCATCCATAAAGCTTAGTAGTTTGTGTTCGGAAGTAAAATGAACGAGTTGATCATACGTGAAAGTGGAAAGCTGTCTTTGGGGCAAGCCTAATTAGGATTGGAAAAATCTACGCATATCTTCTACTTGCCATTGTGTTTTTTAACAAGGGCAGGGTTTGATACCCACTTCGGATAAGTTGACTCTTGGATGAAACGATTGTCAATCAACTTCTTGACCTTATTATTCAGGGCCTCATACTTTTCTGGGTTGAGGGCCCTCCTTTTCCGTCGATGAGGGATATCTTAGGATCAATCTTGCTAATTATATTCTCATGTCTCCAAGCAAAGACATCCAAGTTTTTGTATAAGAAGCATTTTAATTTTTCCTTAACCTCCATTGGCGATCCTTTCCAACTTGTAAAGATTTGAAGGGGTCTTGGAATCTATTGGAAAACTCTCCAACTCTTCAGTTGGGGCTGTTCAAGGCTCACAGTCAATGATGCGAGGATCTAGTTCATTAAATTTAGCCACTTCTTCAGTAGTTCTCCCTTCTTCAAGGGCTGTTATCACTTCATAGCCTTTTCTTCAAAGACGTCTATCATTTTGACATCTTTCTCTTATTCAGAGATCTGACTTTATTTAGAGGCATCATTCATGTCAATGTCCATCAAAATTACATTAACATCCCTAGGTTTGGCCTTCCCGTGGGAGTTCAAATAGCACCTTCTTGCACTCATTTGGTTGCCCTTAACAGTGGTTCTCAGCAGGGAACTTCATAGACAAGTGGTAAATGGACGTAACAGCCCATAGTTTCTTCAACCTGGTCTTTCTAGCACCTTATGGTAGGCAGAATGGTTGTCCACTACCAATAACTCCATAAAATGATAAGCAGTAAATGAGAACGTCCCCATCTCCACTGTTAGAGTGATTTTTCCCCTTATGATGATACTATTACCAATGAAGCCACACAATGGAGGGCTCATAAGAGTTAAATTATGGTCCACTTCTATTTTGTCAAAGGTTGCTCCAAATATGATATTGATCGAACTTCCATTATTTGCTAGCATTATTTTAAGGCTATTTCATACTACAATGACCATTACTACTGGGGCATCGCAATGTGGATAATGAAAGCCAACCACATTGTCTTATGTGAAAGTGATAGTTGTACCCCTTTCTCAGTTAAGGGTCGACTGTTGTTGACTATAAAGCTTGCCAATGGAGGATCCATGGATTCTCTTATATAGTTCCTCTGCACATTTCTAGTCTCCCATCTAGCACACGGACTTTCAAATATGATGTTAGCTGGAGGGCTCCTCATTTGCCTTTGACCTTCCCTAGGCCTCTCCCCATCATTTTCTCATCCTCAAGAAACGTCATCCCAAACGGGATGACTATTATCAACCTTCCTAGGTTGTCGATCTTGCCAAGGAGGTGCATATTCTAGTGGGAGCATGTTCCTTCTTTGATTACTTAATTGCAGATGCAAGACAATGCCTCTATAGTCACATGTATTATGGATGTAGGAGTGATGGTAAGTGAAGTAAAGAGGTGTCTCAACCCTGTTTCTAGGTTCAGAACTTCTCTTTCTACACCTCCCCCTTTGGGAAAATTGTTAGCCGGACTTTTCTTAGTGTACCTCAACACTGGGTTGACTTTCTCATAAGCTAAAGTTGATACTGCATTCGACGTTGCTATAGCCAATGCTTGCCTTGGGTTGAGGGTGGATGACTGTCTAACCTGGTGTTCCATTAAGTAGGAAGTGAGATCTATTTCTCATTGCCTTTGAGGAGGTGAAAGTCCCCGGTTAGCTCTACTGCAATGATCCTTCAATTTTTCATTGATGATTTCACGTTTTATCATTTCTAGTAGGACTTCATAATTGGTAGGATCTTTATTTTGCACGTCTATCCAAAACAAAGAATTCATATATAGCCCTCCCCTAAGGGCTGATAGTGTCTCTCTATCGGTAAGTTGCATGCATTAGGTCATTTCATCAGCAAAACGAGTCAAAAGGCTTTTCAATGACTCTCATTGTTGCTACCTCATGTATTGGAGGCTCTGTAATGGCTCTTTGCCTTTTTTGCTTGTTGCGAAGTACTTAAGAAAGCCTTTCATGAAATTGGCGAACTTCTGATACTTTCTTCTGGAGGCCTAGTGTACCACACTCCACCTGCTCCACTTAGGGTCAAGTGGAAGGATCTACATTTTACAACGGGAGTTAAACCCATTAGGTTCATATGGGTTTTAAAGCTATTAAGGTGCCTTGCAAGGTCTCTTCATCCATCATACTTGGGAATTTTAGGAAGCACGAAGTGGTTTGGGGTATGAACATCCCTAATTCCCTGGGAGAATGACAAATTGTCATCATCGTCGTTGAGGTTGCAAGACCTTTGTGGTTCAGCAGATTACTCATCTTCTTTGACTTGAGGTCTCCAATGTGGTTGGGAGGGTCCTGCTTGATTCCTAGCTTGTTCTGCCCTCATTTGATTCTTATTCCTAGGTGGAGGATTCTGAGGTAGGTTGTCATAAACAAGTTTATTTTGTCTTTCGAAATAAGGTGGCCCCTATTGCATATTTTTAGGTACAAAGAAATGTTGAGCCTACCTATTTCTAGACTTTCCAGAGCTTATCCTATCGAAGACATTTAAGGATCTCTGAGGCATGTCTTTTGTTTCGTAATTTGGGGAAAAGTTGAATGGAACATCATTGGGGTAGTTAGTGGCAGGGTTGGTGGATGAATCAACCTCAAATTCCCTCTCTTGAGGGGCCTATTCCCTGATGTAACGTTGATAATCAGCCATTTGATTATGGACTTCCTCTTCACCATGGTAGTAATTCCCTTGCAGAAAGTCATGAAAGAAAGCATTCCCTTGAGTTGCGTATGGGGGGACCAAGTATCCTTCCTGGTTCTACATATTCCTAAGCAGCTTATGCATGGTAATATTCTACTGGGTAATATCTCTCATGTTTGCAGCCATGGTGGCCACGTCCCTGGTGAGCCTATCAGCTATACTAGACCCATCTTTTGATTCACCTCGCCAATATTGTTGATGAAATTGATGGTGAGTTGTTGGAACAACATGTGAGGGTTCCCCTTCTTCAGGGTGTTCTCTAGCTATCCAAGGCCCTGATTTTCAATGTCAGAATTCATGGTAATGTTTTCCCTGCAATAGCAACTTGGATTTTTTATTTTTTTTTTTTTTTTATGCGAATGATATAGTGACGAAAGTGTAGGTGGCAACAAATAATTGAATGAAAAAAAATGATTTTTAAACGGTTCAATGATAGAATGCTACATGGTATTATATTAACTTTTCTATCAACCTATCTAGCACTGTAGCATGATTGTACTTACTTTCTTTCTTCTTCCTCTGGCTCCTCCTCTTGCTTCTCTTTAGTTTCATACTTAGCTAGTATTCTTTGCTTCAACCATGGCAAACAATATTCATCTCAAAGTTTCCTCAATTCAGTATTATGTGTTATAACTTGCACTAATATACCACGAACACTGATAATTTATGCAAATTTT
>CAIGRQ010214524.1:0-24760 GCA_903798375.1 Fraxinus sp. D2006-0159 | reverse complement strand
AATTAAAGAGGACATTGTGGGCTTTCCAATGGTATCCGAAATCGACGGTTATGGTGGTCGGAAGTTGGCGAAAAATTGCCTCAAACTTGGCCAAAAAATCTGAAAACTCAATGACCGTTTGTGAAAGAAATTTAAACTTCAGTGACCGTTTCTGAAACTTTGAAACTTCAGTGACCGTTTTGAAATATTCAGGTAACTTCAGTGACCATTTGTGAAATTTACCCGTAGAAAATTGGTTGAAAATTATGTCCAAATTGGTCCCATAGAGTTCCAATTGAATAATGAAAGTTGTCTTCGCGCACACTGTTTGTCTCTGCACAACAATCAATATTTTGATCATAAATTTTCCTCCCAATATCCAATTGAGACGATTTGAAGTGCTTTTGAAATCTAACTCAAAGGGCTATAACTTTGCTGAGATAGAGTTTTTCCAATTCGGAAGTTTACTATACCAAAAATGAGTCTCAATTTTCGACTAAAAATTTGAAATATAACTTGTACAATTGAAAATTGATTTTGATAATATTTTGATAATATTTCGTTCTTTTTTAAGTTTTAATTCCATCAAATTGTCTCCTAGCAATCTTCAAAGTCGTCTTGTAGTCTGAATCAACTATTGAATATTTGCAATTTGGTAATCAAATCTTAGACTTCGCACATTTTCACTAATTTTAGCTTCTTTTTTTAAATTCTTCGTTCAACTATTAAGTTTTACTTATATAATTTAAAATACAACAATTTAGGATATATTTTGTTAAAAGAACTATTAAATATCGTTATTTTAAGCCTCAAAAAGTGTATAAAATGTACTTGTTGTCGGTGCTATAAATATTGGTAGTATGTTTGATGCGTTGAACTAGATAGTACTAAAAAAATAATAAAAATGTTCAAATCTTATTTGTTATGCTATGCGGTGCATCTATTTACATGTAATAAATAAGTCTTANATATTGTTGGTGGTGTGTGAGCAACGATCAGTCACATTGTTGTCTTTTTTTTTTTTTTTTCCTATTGAGTTTTATCTCTTTCTATTTATTTGTTATATTCTATTGAGTCCATCTATCTTTTTGTATGGATTGAATTCTCTACACTTGACACTCGTAAACACGTACTTAAAAAAAAGAGTTAAGTCACTTATACATTGATTGTACACTTTTGTTGACATCATATAATGTGTAAAAAACTTGGTTATTGATTTAAATAAGTGTTATTGAAATTAATGATCAAATGTACGTGTAGCATAATTGAAAAAAGAAAAAAGCCTAATTGAAAAGGTATTTGTGAAATATTAAAAATATTTTAATGAGAAAGTATTGAAAGCTGATTGCTTCTTTCAATTTGCTTGGTTATTGACAATTAACAATATGCTGTAGAAAGAATTAACAATTAATTTTCTCACACATTTTATTAACTTTTATCATAATTTATTAAAAATTTGATTTTAATTTCTACAAATAGGGGTTTTTTATATTATTGTCTACTCCACTGACTTGCAAGACGTCTCTCCCAAATTTTCAGATTTTTCCCACCATGATTTCTTTAATACCTTTTTGAGAAATAGAAGATCAATAGTAGGTATCAATAAAAAAATAAAATGAAATAAGGGAAAATTTCATAACTAAGCCCCTGTTTAGTACAATTTAAGATTTTTATTTTCATTCTTCAACTCATTTTCAACCACACATTCCTCAATAAAATAATATTTTCCAACACATCAATAACTTTTCCTTCTTTTTCATCCACACATTCTCTATCAATCTATTATTTCAGAATACAACCTTCCAAAAAAATGTGGCTCAAACACACCCTAAGAGGTTAAGTTTCACACATTTTATATTTAAGAGATAAAGTTTAAAATTTCAAGTTTCAATTTTTTTTTAAATTTTATTTTTAAATAAATTAAGTAAACATATATTTTATTAATTAAATATATTAAGGTCACAATTCCATATAATTTGATCACAAATTCTACATAATTGGTCACAAATCATAAATTTTATATGTCACGATTCAAAAGTTTTATAGGTCACAAATAAAAAATCGAAACGTCACAAATTATTTTATGATCACAATTCAAAAATCTTATAGGTCACAATTTGTTCATCGGTTACAAATAAAAAATTGAACAAATTATTTTACGATCACAATTCAAAAATTTTATGTCACAAATTATTTACGGTCACAAATCAGAAATTTAATAGGTCATAAATTATTTTACGGTCACAAGTAAGAAATTTTATAGGTCATAATTTGTTCATCGGTCACAAATCAAAATTTATACATCGTAATTTATTTATCGATCACAAATCACAAATATTATAACTCACAACTTCATAGACGGGCACAAATTGTCAAATTTTCTGTTACAAATCTAAAATTCTTTAGGTCACGTATTATTATTTTTTCATTGGTCACAGATTAACCAATTTAATGGTCACCATCAATCAAATAATTTGTGACCACAACCAACGTTTGTGACCACCATCGCACCCCTCCCTTCAACACCACCATCGCCGTCAAAATCACCACCACCACCACCACATGTCGACCATCATTTTCAACTACAAAACTGTCATTGTCACGGCTAGATCCACCGCCAGTAAATCCAACAAATATCACCGCAAAGATCCACCAACATCGCCAAAACAAAACCACGGTCTCTACCAGATCAAAACCACCACAACTGCCACCAACAAATCAGATCCAAAACCGCCAGCATTTGTGAAAAGTTCAGATAAGACAAAACCAAAGGAAAATTTATCATCATCGGAAAAATCAAATAGAAAAGAACGGGGGATTTTTTTTTTTTTAATTTTTTTTACAACCTGGTACTATTACAACTAGTCAAGCAATTAGGATACCAAAAAATTTACTATATTAACTAGCTTTGTTCTGTTTTATAAGTCCACTTCTAAATTCCCAATACAGTGGTGCAAAATACACAGTTATTAGAGAAATTTATCAACTTTAATCTTCTCAGCAACCATCAATACAAGTGTAAACGTCCCTTCATCTACACATATATAAGCAACAATGAACAGCAGCACTATTCATAATAAGAAATAATCAGTGCACACAAAACCCCAATAAAATAAAATTTACCACAAAAAAAGAGCACCTTGGTTTCAGGTTTAGCTATGCCACGCTCGAAGAAAATCGGAGCAATGCGAGCAAAAACTCTTCGAAAGCCATTCAATTTTGTCATTCTGAAGAGAGAGCAGCGGCACACAGGTGTGCTGGAGCCAGAGCCGGAGTAGAATTTATATTACCTGTTGACGTCGAAGCCGTCGGCGGGAGAGAGGGAGAGGGAGAGCAAGAGAGAGGAAGAAAGAAAATATGGGTAATGATTTGGGATTTGTAGGTTTGGACAGTATTAAAGATTTGGATTAATATCTGATTTTTGTATAAATAAAGTTTATATCTGATTTTTGAAATTGAATTTTTATCTGTAATTTCCACATAAAATAATGCATTATTGTACTTTTAATTGGACCATGATATCCTGAGCCTAGGTTATGGGCTTGTCCTTCATATGGGCCGGGGCCCATAGGCACTCCCACTCTTCAACCGCCATTTAATTGGAACTGTAGAATTGCGCGCGACTCCCCTCGACCACCACAACCCCTACCCCCACCCTCACCTCACCGCACTCCACACTTTTTTTCTCTCACTCTCCTTCTGAACGCTCAGAGCACGAGTTTCTGTCAATATGCGAACGAGAAACCAGTCCAAGAGACCCCATAATTCCACCGGTATGTTCCGCAATCTCGCACAATCACATTTCACAAAGTACACATAGACACGCTTCGTCTCCCTCTCATCTCTTTTGGGAAATTATTTCTTTTCCAAGCCAATTTCTTTCATTCAGAAACTTTTTATTAAGATGAAACTTCTAATGTTTTAGAATCCTTTTATTAATTTTCTAAATTTTCTTGTAATGAGAACTGATCTAAATTGGTACACGGAATTGAAATATGTTTAGACTACAATCGATAATTTACCTGCAAATATGTAGTTTTAAGTTAAGTGATTGTTACAAATTGATATGCCTAATTAGATGAACCATTAAAATAACTGACTTGTTCTACCTTGCATGTGTAGGTGAGCAAGAAGCAGCGAAACATCATCTTGAATCAGAGAATATCGATGATAATGGTTAGTTTATTACCACTTTTCTTGGTGAATATAATGTTTTTGGTGTATAGCATAGCTAATGTCAGTATTTGGTTTCAGAAACTCTTACAAACATATCTCGAGGTGCTGTGGGGAAACTCTTGAAAAGAGTTAAAAGGGGTTTTAATAAAGAAGATGTTAGTTACCTACGTAGATGTGATTCTGTAGCCAAGGTAAATACAACTTCTTCTCAATCTTTATTTGATATCTATAGTGATTTCTTATTACTTCTTGCAAGTCTCCTCTAAAGTATTGTCCTTACATGTTATTTTTTGATACTTATAGCCTAATGTTACAATATGGTCTCTAGTGATAACTGTGGAAACACTATTGTCGACTGGGATTATTTAGGTTTCCCAATCAATATACATTGGGCTGTTCTAATATTTTTGGGACCCCTATGTTTCCTTTGCAGCCAGAGAGAGAACATAAAGGTAATGATGACGAATCTACAGGTACTGCAGCATCAAGTGATACAAGAGAAACTGAATCTTGTAGTAGAGATGCAATTGATAATGTTCCATCTGAAGTGAAAGTTGAGGAGGGTAGGTCTAAATATTCTAAGCAAGAAAAAGAGGATGAATTTGATGATCCTGATTGGGAGGATGGATCAATTCCAGCATCACATTCCACGGAAAATGATCAAGAAAAATTGATCAATGGAATGTCTGTTGAGTTTGATGTTTCACCTGGATCTGCAAAGCAGAAGGTGGTAAGACGGGTGACTGCTCAAGAGAAGGTAAATGCGGAATATGGTTGAAGTACAGCGCTTATTACCTCCTGCATTTCTGTTCTGAAATGTTGATCATATTTTAATGACAGGAAGTGGCTGAGCTTGTGCACAAGGCTCATTTGCTTTGTCTACTAGGGAGGGGAAGGTTGATTGATAGCGCTTGCAATGATACTCTCATTCAGGTCAATTTGCTGTTTTACCATGGTTATTTTTTTTTGAAACTTGGGATAATTGCATTGCTAGACCTAGGTAATGTTGGATATGCTTCGTATGAAGTGTTAAAGGAATGCGTTGTTGTGGTACTACCCCCTAAGTGCAATTGTTCTTTATGAGCTAGCTGTTACATTATTCTTCCTGGATGCATTGTAGTTACACTGTGCTTAACATGCTATTATTACTCTCCTTGACAATTTTGAATCCTGATCTGGTCATAGTTTATGGGGATTAAAGTCTTATGACTGAATTATGCAATATGCATCAAGGTCATATGTGAAAAGCTCACACTTGGAAACTAGACCTGCTTTACTAATAGATTAGGGCACAAGTGTCAACCCGTTGGAGGTGTGCTAGAGCATTAAAAATGGGTGGCACTATATGTTTTATATTATGGAAGAAATTAATGGATTTTGAGTGACTTAGTGGGTCCTTAAAAGCCAAGATTTTCTGCATTTGATGACTATCATGAATCTTGTACTCCTGAATATTTTCCTTTTTTCTTTAGAGTAACTTAGCCTGGTTCGAAAATATCACGAGTTTTTAGTCTGATTGTAAATTGCATTTTATAACTATTCTTTTTAATTTTTCCTGAGCGATTTGCTAGTTGTTACAGTTCATGTGTGGAATTTTTTATTTTTTGTGTATTTCGTATGCTAAGTATACCATTGCTGTCCAAGCATGCAGTAAATGGCTCGTGCCATATTGTTGAACCATGTATGGGACCTTTTTTGGCACTGTATAATGTATATCAAGCCACTCCCCTCTTCTTTCCAAAGTCTTTCTTTTTCGTATTCCTCACTTTTTGACTTTTCCCTACTACCATCAGGCTTCTTTGATCCGCTTTTGTGCATGTTAATGCCCTATTACCTAAGAACTATGCCATTCTTTTATTAAAAATATATTAGCTGTTTCAGGATATTGAGTTTCCTGCACTTTATCTGGTTCTCTTTTCTCTTTCTAGCCTGTTAGATAGAGAGAAGGATAATAATGAATATTATTTTGGATAGAAGCATAAATGTTCTTTAGTTGAAGGAAATTTAAATCATGGCAGGCTTCTCTACTTTCTCTCCTGCCCACAGACTTGTTGAAGGTAACAGAGATACCAGTACTTACCGCTGCCTGTTTGACTCCTATTGTCAGTTGGGTATGAACACCTTTTTTTACTTGTACTTTTCACTTTACCCATGGAGGAGTCATTCTGAGTGTCTTACTTGATCATGAATTTGACTGGGTACATGATGCTTTTCTGCTTATTGGCAGTTCCACAACAACTTCCATGTTATAAGTCCAAGTGTTGCTGAGAAGTCATGTCATTTAGCATTAGCATCTACTCTGGAGACTCGAGAGGGGACACCAGAAGAGGTATAACTGGACTTATTCTGCAATTATGACAATTTGAACGTGAAAATTTCATGAAAGAAAACACATACTTCTGAATTGGCAGTTACTTATATGATTAATAGAATTTGTCAAACCTAGCAACCACTGGTACTCTTGATATCTCGCTGACACAAAGGGATGATATATAGGTGGTAAGACCATAAGTTTAACATTATAATGTAGACTCTAGTTATTTTAGACCTCTAAACTGGGAAAATACCAAAAATTGGATATTTAGAAGCTTTTAACTATAGAAAAAAGTTAAATGATTTATAGAGAGAGCGACAACATTATCAGAGATATTTTTGTTTTTGTGACAACAGTACAATCTTTGTGTTCTACTCCCCACCTCCTAAAGTCACGAAGTGAATTATTTGCTTAGCCATTGTTGTTCTGCACTACATTATTCTCACTATATATAAAGAGCATTTCTGTACCCATCCTCAGGCCACATTTTTCATGAAAGGAGTGTGTTGTGGGAGCTAATGCTTCCAACTTGACTGACTCACTTTGAGCTTTTATATTACAGCTCTATCCATGTATTCTTATCTATTGACAGCTTAGCTATGATGCACCAACATGGATACGTGTCGGATACGCCAACACACGATTTTTAAAAAAAATATAGACACGACACATTATCGATACGTTGATTAAATTCTTAAAAAATTCTTCATTTATATAGTATAAATTTAGTTTTATACTTGTTATTAATTTTTTTGTTGAAATCTTTTAAACACGAATACCTATTTGTTACTTGCTAATAGCATTTAATTAAAAATATATAATAGTACTAATATAAAAAGAAAAATGATTATGGTAGAGTGTCCGAGAAGTGTCGGTATCGACTCGTGTCGGACGCGGACACGCTATCCTAATTGAAGTATCCGTGCTATAGAGCAGCTTAGAGTAGAATATAGATGGCGAACTCACACATGCATTGGTTGTAAATGAAAGCATGAAAAAATGTGATTGCTCTAGGAGAAGAAATGAGATGAGAGACGAAAGAGGGATCAAGTTGACTCTAGGTAAGCGTCTCTTAAAAAGGTTATAGTCATAGATGTAGAATTGTTGAAGTCCTTTTTCTTTCAGCTTTTCTTCTCAAAACTATCAGTAAAACCCAATGACTGGCTGCCATGGTTATTTATAACATTTGAAACATAATAATGACAGTCAAATGAATATAGTAGAAATGTCTGTAAATTGTATGTAGATTAGTTAATCGATACCATATTAAAAAGTTAATTTCTTGCGGCAATTTTAGCTTCTTCTTTTTTTTTCCTGCTATAATTTTATTCATGTACTTATGTAATGCAGGACTTTAGATTCCACGGGGAACAATAATGATCCAATAATGCTAATTGTGAGCAAAAGCTGGATTTATTTAAAGAATTTGATGATGAAATATTTCATAGAGATATTTGTAGCACAGAGTATTAGTTGCATGTCTAGTTTAACTACTTATTTAGGGTATGGTTGAGCCACATTATTTTGGAAGAATGTATTTTGGTATAATAGATTGATGGAGAATGTGTGGTTGAAAAAGAAGGAAAAGTTATTGATGTGATGGAAAATATTATTTTATTGAAGAATGTGTGGTTGAAATTGAGTAGAAGAATGAGAATAAAAATTTTAATGTGTACCAAATAGGGGCTTAATGTTATTCATTGGAGCTGATGAATAATGTTTTCTATCCATTTCATCTCACAAGAGACCTCTTTCGGGGGCCAAAAACGAGTTAGAGCAAAAGTGAGGAATTTCGTATGGTGGTATTTGGTCAAAGAATTGAATGAACTGGTATCAGATATTATGTTTTGATAGTCGAAATAAAGGCTTACTTGTATTGCAGGTTGCAGCATTATCTGTGGCACTATTTAGGGCAATGAATCTCACAACTCGGTATGGCATTTTTATATAACAGAAAACAGTTTTTTCCCGTTGCTAACTGCACTACTATTTCCTTTCAGCATTCATCCTAATGTTATCTTTTGTTGTTTCTATTAGGTGATGATAGAGCTTGAAAAGCTCATCTTTCACATAATATGCATCTTTTTTAGATTTGTCCCTATTAATACAACTTGATCGGTATATTATGTCTTGCCTGGTGGGCAGACTTTATTTTCCTTTACTATATATTAAAAGGGTCCAGATATTTTCATCTGTTCATGGAGTTTTGAGCTCAATTTGTTCATTTGTATTTGACATCGCCTTCCCTCTTTGCAACAGCGGAAATAGAAAAAAAGCCACTGCTGAGAAAAAGAAAAAAAAAACATTATTCCAAAAAAAAAAAAAAAGGAAAATTGAGAGAAATAATAACTGTACTCTGTGTGTTGTCACAATTGGACATCTTTACCTACCAAATCATGAGCCTGTGGCTGATGTCAGATGACTAATTTCCATTGTTGCAAAATGCTTTTGTTATCCCTATCTGCTGTTTAATTTATTATTGCATTTTTACCTTCTGACCCACCTTCTGCAATACACTTGTGTGTTTGATTATATTGCTACTAAAATGAATGTTTAAGCTGTTTCTCCTCGAGACTTCTATGGTCATATAGAAACTTATTCTGCTTCATATGTATCTGCCCATAAAGACTAATTCCTGCTGATAATGTGTACTGGACGGTTCTAAATATATTCATTAACACCTCTATTTGTAGGGGTAGGGCTATCTGGTTCTTCGATATAACTATATTTCCAATACTTCTTCTGTATATATTAACATGCTTCCCCACAGATACGTCACACCAATGGAATGATATGACTTTTGACTCCGATATTTAGGACACACAATCCGAGCTTGTCTGTAGAATTTCCGCACTACCATGATCTCCAAGGATTTCTTGTTCTCTAAGAATGCTTGCCTTAATTATTCTCCTCTTTTGTTAAATCATGATTTGGTGGTAAATTATGGGTTTATTTTGAGGTTAATGTCTGTTGACTAAAGAACGCAGATAAACAGGCTATAATAAGCAACTGGTTGTATAAAAAGTTGAGAATATTTCTGGGCCTCAGTAGCAATGTAGCATTCAGTAAGTATTAAAGAGGAAAAATAAACTAGCTTTCATAAGCAACTGGATCTATAAAAAGGTTAGAACATCACGGGCATTACTAGTGTTCAGTAAGAATTAAAAAGTCTGATGATGAATTAGCTGTCATGGATGGTGACCCTTCAAACTAACCTTTTGCAAGACACCTGGCTACATGGTTTACCTAACTGAAACTGTAGATGATGGAGTTGCAGATGCTATGCCACTTGTTATATCATTGTCTCCTGACCTCTATTAGGTCATAATATCATTTGATGACATGGTTTGCGTGAGGTGGTACTAAATAAAAAAAAATTGAAATGCCGTGATGATCGAGTATAGACAGGAAAGTTTTACTCTTAAGATGGAGGTGTCATTGTCTAATTATAAATTAGTGAGCTTGTTCCTTGTGTCCTGCACGTGTTCCTGGACACATGGCCTTATTTTTATATGGTTTACGCTTCTGTAAATCAGTTATGATATGAAAAGCTGTTGAACAATGCTTTGGGAAAACTCCACGAGTATTTAGAATTGAAATGTCTTTGTCCTTTCCAGGTTTGTCTCTATTTTAGATGTGGCCTCCTTGAAGCCTGATGCTGACAAATATGCATCCACCAATAATGATGTAAGCAAAGGGGGTAAAGGTATATTTAACTCATCAACTCTGATGGTGGCTGGACCAAGCTGTTCGTTTGCTTCTCCTTCAAAGTCATCATCATTTGATGACATGCAGAAGGGTAGTCAAACTCCAGTAAGAGGTTCTGGTGAAACCATGGCTGAGAAATCAATGAATCGTGAATTCCAATCCCATGGTATTTTTGTCACTGACAAGTCCACAGATGGAAAATTAGACCCGTTGTATACTGAGGCCAGAACTGTTGATTCTGTTCCATACCTAATGGAATCTGAGGGACTGAAGAGAAAAGGAGATCTTGAATTTGAGATGCAGTTGAAAATTGCTCTCTCTGCCACTGCAATTGAAAGTTCTAAAAGCACCATGGCTCCCATCGTGGTGGATTCACCCAGCAATTCTTCAACTATCACTCCCCCTTATAAAAGAATGAAGAAAATTATGACAGAAGGTTCTTCATCTTCCGCAAATGGAATATCTACATCAATTGGATCAAAAAAGGTGGGTGCCCCACTTTATTGGGCTGAAGTTTTTTGTAGTGGAGAGAACTTGACAGGAAAATGGGTGCATGTGGATGCTGTCAATGCTATTATTGATGGAGAGCAGAAAGTAGAAGCTGGAGCTGCTGCATGCAAAAAATCTTTGAGATATGTAGTTGCTTTTGCTGGACACGGAGCTAAGGATGTGACCCGCAGGTTTCAAATTTTTGATGTTATATTTGCCATGTTATTCTGGTATATAGATTCTTTCTTCTCAAATTTTTGGTGTTATATTTGCCATGTTATTTCTTCCAACAAAAGAGATTCAGAAAGACAGTTATAAGCCTACTAGAATGATGGTAGTTCGTTCCTGGGTACTTCTGAGCATGATAGTATAATGATCTCTCTAGAAGTTCTGGCTACTTCAATTTAGTACCTCTCCTGTATGCTTTGTCTGGCAGTTTTGGCTAGGTCAATTTAGAACCATTCCTGTAAACTAGATCATTCAAGACCAATTTTCTGATGATTAGCTCCATACAGTGAAATATGTATATGTATATAAATATGAATTGTACTTAAATATGCATGTGACGAGAGTGAAGAATTTAATCAGGAGTATGTTATTTTAGCTAAAGAGAGGAGCTAGAGAATCCTAGTTACCTATTTATCCCACCCTACCTGGAATGAATGTTAACCAATTTTATTCCCTCAAATTGGGGAAACTCACGACTAATTTTCCGATTTTCCAGTATTTATGAACTAGGTTGTGCATTAACAACCCTAGTATTTCAGCTGCTAAAACTATTCAGCCTTCCCACCTAAACATGTACTTGTCAACTTTTTTCACTCATAAGTTGAATTAAACTCATTGCTCGTATCATTTGCCCAAATTTTACTTATGTGCTTTTACATGTGCAGTGACAACAGTAATTTTTTTTGAACAAACAGCATGGTGCAAGTCATGTTTGGATGTTAAAGATATGCTTCATTTGACCTCGACTTGATGAAGCATTCACTTTTCTTTCTTTTCCATTTTCTTTTGATTACTTAGTGTTCTTGTCCTTTTCTTATGGTCTGGACTGCGGGTGTGTAGGCAGTGGAGAGGGGCCATACGTGTTACTGTTTGATTGAAGGTTTGTTGTTGCTGGTGCTGTTGACAAATAAGTTTCAATAATTCCCTTTGATGTCTTTTATTTAGCTCGATATTTCTTTTGGTAGTTAGTTATATTCTTTTGTAACAATGGTGCCTTTTGTTAAATGTCGTTTAATGAATTTTAAGATGATTTGGAGACTCTTTCTGTCTTGTATGGCCACAAGTCTAAGCTTTCAGTTGCAGGTGCTAAGGAATACATTAATGTATTGGGTGCTTGTTTAATATTTGAGATAAAATCAAGAATGAAATTAGCCAAAATAGTGTGGTAGAAAGCATGGTTGGGTTTCAGTATCTTCTTCTCATTATGCTACTGCTACCCTAGCCTTTGAGAAATATTATAGTTTAAAAAATGTGTTACAATTCTGTCGTTTTTAGTGGTTTGTGGTCATTATTTTCTTATTCATCCATTGAAATGTACATATTAATGTCTTGGATCAGTGAATTGTTTGGCGTGTAACTGGTTTGGTTACCAACTAGACTAACAGGTAAGATTTGAGTGATTGAACATGGACTTTTGAAATATCCAAGTTCTGTATCTAGAGCCTCTACGTTTTTGTTACTCCTTGTATTGTTCGTGTAGAGAATGGTTACATGAGGCGTTTAGGTTTTGTTCTTTTTATAATTAATTTACAGAACATTAAGAAGCTTAGAGACTCTATTTATAATGGGGATTATAAGAAATTAATAAGAAATAATAATTGAGAAATAATGTTGATGGACAAGATAAGAATCTCTGAAACATTTTAAGAGTATTCAGTTGATTACGTGTCTGCAGATAAAATGTCAGTGATATTCTGTTTGTGTACATGCAGCGTGTCTATCAACTAAAAATCTTATTAAAAAGTGTAGCATTTCAGGTATTGTACAAAATGGTACAAGATAGCATCACAACGAATCAATTCAACATGGTGGGATAGAGTATTGGCACCATTGAAGGTGTTGGAGTCAGGAGCAACAAGTAGAGTCATCAACTTAGAACAGGAAGCTTCAGTTGGTGAAGAGATGGAAGCATTGCAAGGAGCAGCACATCCAGGTCAGGAGGGCCTTTTAAAAGCTAAACAATTATGTGGAGCATCGGAAGAGTGTAGTGAGAAGGCTGCGGTGTCTTCGTTGAAGAACTCTGTAGAAGCTACCAGAAGCTCACTTGAAGATATGGAATTGGAAACTAGAGCACTGACTGAACCACTTCCTACCAATCAACAAGTATGACGAAATTTCATGTTGTTCCAATTTAGGTTCTTTAACTAACAGTTAACATGAATATAATTTCTAGGAGTACGTAATATGTAGTTTTCTGGAATTCATTGTCCCAGGCCTACAAAAATCATCACTTGTATGCAATTGAAAGATGGCTTAAGAAGTATGAGATTATGTACCCTAAGGGACCCGTGTTGGGTTTTTGTTCTGGTCATCCTGTGTATCCTCGAACTTGTGTCCAAACACTTCATACAAAAGAAAGATGGCTGCGCGAGGGGTTGCAAGTGAAAGCTGATGAACTTCCTGCTAAGGTCCAATTTAGCATGGAATTTCATGTTTGAATAATGTCTCAGTTTGATCAGTATCATTGTTAATTTATTTGTTTCATTCAGGTTCTGAAGCGCTCTCTTAATCGTATTAAAGAACAAGCTCATGTAGATGATGAGTATTCTGAGGTTGATCATGAAGGGACTGTTTCTCTCTATGGAAAGTGGCAGACAGAAAAATTGTGTCTTCCTCGAGCTATAAATGGGATTGTTCCTAAGGTAAATTCTTGGCTCTTAATATTTTGAAGTTATAATTCATGTGGACAAGTATACCATATCATATGATTTTAACATATATTATGATGTGATGTTGAACGTGTAAAAGTCCCCAATATTTTGCATTTTTATAAAAAAAATTGATTCAACATTTGATGATGTATTGTGTGATTGGAGTGCTTCAACTCCCGGCATTCCCCCCTCTGTTTTCTCACACTTTCCTTTGAATGGGGTTTTGGATGCTGTTGATTACATTGGATCGTCCTACCGATGTAGCATTTATCCAACATTTTTGGTGAATACAATTCATATAGCCAACCACGATCAAGACTTATTTTGTTGTTTAGGTACAATATAGTATACAAAATCCCCTGCTTTGATTTCTTATTTGCATCACTTGATGGTGAGACTAGTTTGTCTGCTATATTTTACTTTTCTTGGACATGCTGAAGAATGATTTTGTGTTTTGATTATCATCTTCTTGCCTTGATCTGGTTGGTTATTAAGTGAGCCGCAACTGAACTCTTATTTTTATTTCTAGAATGAACGTGGCCGTGTGGATGTGTGGTCTGAGAAGTGCCTCCCACCAGGCACTGTCCACTTGCGGTTGCCGAGGGTGGGTCTTGTGGCCAAGAGGCTGGATATTGACTATGCACCTGCTATGGTTGGATTTGAATTCAGAAATGGCCGGTCATTCCCAGTAGTTGAGGGTATTGTTGTTTGTGCCGAGTATAAGGATGCTATTCTAGAGGTAAATAAATATTGTTTATTTTGGATTTCACTGTGTTAGGCTTGCTACCGTGTTTTCATGCTGAATTTGATGGAAACTTGTTTCTCAGGCATATGCAGAAGAAGAAGAGAGAAGAAAGGCTGAAGAGAAAAGGAGGAATGAAGCACAAGCTCTTTCTAGGTGGTATCAACTTCTTTCTTCCATCATTACTCGGCAAAGGTTGAACAACTGCTATGGGGATGGGGATTCATCACAACCCTTCATTGACATCCCAATTCCGGATAATAAATCCAGTATACCTCCTAGTTGTACCAACCAAAAGAATGTGTCTCCCGGATGCCATCAAGTTAACACACCAGATGAAAAACATGATGCCCGGTCAATTATACCTACAGAAAACCACGAACATGAATTTATCGTGGATGATCAGATTTTTGACGAAGAGAGTTCATCACGATTGAAGAAATGTTGGTGTGGATTCTCAATACAGTTTGAGGAGATATAGAACCTTTCCCCCAAATAGTTCTGTTATTGCATCATATTGTGTATGTTACTCCATACTAACCCAATGGAGCATAAATGTCACTCTTGACTGCATTTGTGCTCTTCTTTGCCACTTGCATTTTAATTATCATGTTTTTGTTTGTGCTTGGCTTTACACTTTATTGCATCTGCTGATTCAAGATATATGGATATTTCTTGCAACTTTTCTCCCACCATTTTTGTAGCTCTTAATTGGAAACGTAGCGAAGTATGCCTTCTTTGCATTCAACTTTTGAGAGGGAATTGGAATGCTATTCAAATTGCACTTCCGACCGTTGCTGCTGCCATTAAATCTTGGTAGAAACTTTTCATCCCTAATTACTTCTTCGAACTGGGTTCAAGACAACCAATTGTTTTAAAGGGACCCCCGATTACGAGTCCTTGAGGAAAAATGCAATACATTTCATCATTCCCAACAATATCTCTAAGACTTTGTTTCAGGTCTCCATGGCAACCCTTTTATCATGAGCTGTGTTCTGTATTAGAGTTTGTTTGTACTAGAAGGAGATATTAAAAGATAATAAGAGTTTGGAATTCTGACTTCTATTCAATTTGAGAGGCCCAATATGTTTTCTTGGAATACAGGGATCAGATTCTTTGCCAAATGTAACGATTCGCAAAATTCTGTGATGACTTTGAATTTTTACATGATAATGGTTAGGGAAGAAATGATTCCATAACTATATATTCCCATTCTTGGTTCAGGCTTGTAGGGCTATTTCTGATATGGGATTGGTTAAACAGATCCATTGTCACGTTCTCAAACTCTGGCATGGCTGTAAATGCAATTGTTTTTACAAAATTCTCTTCTGGGTGCTTATTCAATTTGTGGGTCATCAGGTGATGCACGCTTATTGTTCGATGAAGTGCTTGAGAAGGATGTTGTTTCATGGGGAACTTCAATATCAGGGCTTGTTGAACAATTATTGCGAAGCATTTCAAATGTTCAGGGAAATGATTGCTGGTGATTGCCATATGCCACCTAATGTCGCTACTATAATCTTGTTGGCTTGTGGTAATTTAGGATCCTTGGATTATACAAACTGTTTTCATGCTTTGCTAGAAAAGGCTGGATGGCTTGAATTGGATGTCGCCATTGCTAATTCACTAATAAATGCTTATGCAAAATGTGGAAGTATGAAATGTGCAACAAAAGTGTTTGATGACGTGCATGATTCAAAGAGGGATGGATATCCTTGGACTGCAATTATATCAGGATACGCAATGCAAGGGGAAGGAGTTGATGCTCTAAATCTGTTTTCTCAAATGAAGCAAATGAATGGACTAACTCCTGATGCTATAATTTTCTCCACGACTCTTTCAGCTTGTGCACATTCAGGACAAGTTGAAGACGGTTTAGCATTTTTGAGTGTATAATTATAAAATACGAGATTCAGCCCAATCTTAAGCACTGTGGTTGTATTGTTGACCTCTTGGGTAGAGCTGGGACTCAAGCAAGCTTATATTATTGTCCAAAAGATGCCAATGGTACCGAATCTGGCCATATTTGGATGACAATGTGGAGTTGGGGGAAATCATCCTGAAGAAGATTGAGCTGGTTAGTGAGAGAAGTGGGGGAGTCCTGTGCTATTATCATATATGTATGCAAAGGAGAAAAGTCAGTCACATTAGGATAGAAATGAGAGGAGTAATGCAAGAAAAGCCCCCAGGTAGAATCTGGATTCAAGTTAAAGATGCTGTCCATGAGTTTGTGATTGTAGATAAATCTCATTCCCAAGCTATGGAGTTAGACATGGTTTACAGGGATTGGAAGCTTATCAACATTTTGTTCACATGTTTGCCCTGTCAAATGATGATTCGAACTATCTCAAAATGGGAATGCATAAAATTTATCGTCATATTTTGTCTTCTAATTCCAACTTCAGTGTGCTCCGTTAAATAGTTTGTTCTGGCCAATGATGCATCTCACTAAACTTCATTGTCACGAGTAACAGTGCTAACCATCCATTTATTTTCCTTGAAATATGGTCTACTTTTAACTGAATCCACAATATAAGTTGAATTGATTCGAATTATCTTAGAAACATAAACAGTCATTCTTCTGTACTCCAGCAATAAATCACGTGCAGGGCTTCCAGCCAAGTTTCTAGCACAGACTTCAGATCATGAGGATGCTGCAGAATTTCTTGGAGAAGAACCACTCCTTTATCTCCTTTCTTCATGGAGCTTAAGCAGTGGTTCATAAACTCCCTATCTGCTTCAAGAGCTTGTAGCCTCTGATACACGTGATGAAGCTCCTCTTGGATGGAGAGCTCGTTCAGTTTCAATTCAGATTCACTGAATAAACTATTATTCATCCCAGTTGGTTATTGATCTCCACTTGATTCAGTTCCCCTTCTACACGTTCACTATCAGCTGCGTCAAGAGGTGGGAGGAGTCTCTTTGCCATGGGCCTATTTCTTCTCTCTGAAGGCTTTCTCCTCCAAGAACATCAGAAAACATATCCAATGTCCTGTTTTCTTAAGGACTGAAAAAACCATTAGTCTTGTTGTACTTCTTAACATTTGTGCACGTGAAATTCTCTGCTGGTTTTATATATGCAGATAACTGTTGCTCATCATCACCCAATGCGAAAAGTTGGGCTTCCAAAGCCTTGGGATATGTCAGGTACACTCAAGTAGATGTTGCATTCCAAATGCATATTTCGTTGATCTTTTAATGCAGCTCTTATATTTACTCTTGTCAAAGACTTGTCATCAACTTCAATCTCACTGATTATGCTTCCATCTAAACAGCCCTCAATGCCTAATTCCACGTTCTCTAACATTAGCAGCTTCATGGCTAACAGGTGTAGAACATTCCAAAAGGCTTGAAGAGTAGGCATGGAGTATACGGATTTCTGCACAAACTCTCAGCACAGCAACAACATTTTTTCACTCCATTTTATGCTGTGTTCTCTCCCTCTCGTGTACATAAAACAATATTTAGTGATATATCAACTGTTTTTGCACTGTGGACAGGTCGAGCCTGGGAGCAATCCATACACAAACTCTTTGATTCTGTCAATCTTTTGCGATTCAAACAATAGGTCAACTTCAATATTTTACTAGCATGTTCTTCACAGATATGATCGGGGTAAGAGTTTGTGTGCTTGTTAGACTGCAGTATGTGATTTAGTTGAGAACACCATGTGCAGGGTTGTTTAAGGCCAAAATAATTGGTGAAGTCTCTAATCAGATAGAGAATAAAGAGTTGAGAAGTATCAAAATCCACTCAAGGACTGCACACACTAGAATCACAGTGGTTTTGTGTATGGGTATCCTTGTTACGCAACATTCTTGCAAACTTATTGTCTGCCATGAATGTTTCTTGGCTATCTTATGTAAGTCACTTGTGCTACGGGACACATAACTGCGTGTATGAATGGGAGAGGGGGAGAGGAAGAGGGAGGAAGAGTTGGTGTGCAGTTGTGTCCTTGGAAAAGTTTAGATGAATTAAGTTATACACTGGCGCCTTGTCCACTTGTAGCATTGGTTCATTTTAAGAACTAGCGCAAATTAACACGATTGACAATATTCATTCTAATATATTTATCTTAAACGGCTTAAACTTTTAAAAAAGTGATTCAAATGTATGATTAGCGAGTTGTTTGCAACTCATTTGATCCTATATTAATCAAACCACTTTTAGAAAAAGCTAGGCAATTCGCCTCCAACCCCAAAATAATAATAATAAAATGGAATTATTCTCAATTATTCAGTTCAAACTTCAAACACATCAAGGAAAATTGGCTCAAATGGTCCCTAACATTTGTCCATCTTGCATTTTTTATCCAAACCTTCAAATTTTGGTTCAAATGATCTCAAATCTTTGAATTCTTGGCACAATTGGTCCTTTTGCTCAAAGAAAAATGGAGGGCATCTAAGAATATATGCTTCATAGTCCATTCAAAAGAGGAATCAGCCTCAAATTTGATAAATTTTTCATAAAGGTATTGTATAGTTGCATATTATTATTTTGTATAGTGCTACATTGTTATAAGCTGGCAACAATGGAAAGCAAGGTGGAAAGGCATAAAAACATCAAACGTGTGGATCAAATTAAGGGAACATGATGCTTGCTAATTTCTGCTTAATGTCTCTCCCTGCAGGGCTCTTTTCTGGGGTTGCATTACATTTCTCACCAAGCATCCATGCATTGAAAGGTTTTTTTATTTTTTCGATAAATGTAGTGATTTTTTCAGATAGAATCGTGAAAAGTAGTTCACATAAATAAAACTCAAATTTATAGTGAACAAAAATGTTTGGCTTAGCCTTAAAAAGATAAAGAAGCAAAAATTGTCTTTCTCCTTCTAAAACATGGAATTTAGGTACTTCTCAAAGACACAGTAAAGGGTGCTTGAAGATAAATCAACATAGCATTAGTTACCAAAAGCCTACATAGTAATATCACATTGAGTCGGCACAGGGCAACAACAGAAGGCCTACACAACAAACAATGTAGTTATTCTCTATCACTGTTTCTTTTACTATTATTTCTCTGGGAATTAATCCCGAACTCGTATCAGAAAAACTTGCGAGAGAAGAAAACAAACTCAATGAGATACCAAAAGACACAAGAGAGGGCAATCTAGGATAAGTACGACTTTTATTTTTTAGAAGAACAATTGCTGATCAAGAAGAATCCATATTTTTAAAAACTCTTGAACAGCGCTGATGTTCTAAACTGCCAGAGAAATAATCATCCTAAACTAGACCTAGTCACTTCATATGCCAAGAAGCATGTTGCGTGTGCAGGCACACTGCGGGCCATTGCAGGCCCGAATCCCTTGTAGAGGCCTTTCACACCAGATGATGCCAAGATATTCTTAAATGCATTAATTGAGCCACTGAACTTTGGATTCTTGTAATCGTCAACCTGAATTGCGCTCTTGACAACATCAGTTGGGTAAACGGAAATCCAGTATGCAGCTCCAGCTAAGCCTCCAGCTGCCATTAGTGATCCTCTTCCCAAATTAGAAGTGTCAGGGCCTCCGGCAAGAAACTGCTTCAGAGCTTCATAGACACCAAACATAGCAGCATTTCCTGGTCCTTCACGTGCCATGGTAGGTACCAACCCCTTGAACAGACCCCTTGCACCTCCTTCAGACTTAATTACATGTCTTGCCACATCCATTGGTCCACTATATTTAACAGCAACAGCAGCAGAGCCAGAGGTTGCCAGTGCACTCTGGGCTTGTAATCTGCATGAACGTAACTATTCAAATCTTAGTTGCATATTTCTTTATAGGCAAACATGCTAACCAGCTACAACTCATTTTGATTTTATTCGTCGTGTCTAACATGTTCTATTATTATCACTACATACTCTTCTACTAGCCAATACATAGCTTATCTTTTCAGAAAAAAAGATATATAACAGAATACTTTCAAGATTAAAATCTAAAATCCTTATATAAATTTCATTCAGGCTTACATTATATTATCAGTACATACTCTTCTACTGGCATAGGCATAGCTTATCTTTTGAAAAAAAATATATATATAACAACAGAATACTTTCAAGATTAAAATCTAAAATCCTTAAATAAATTTCATGTTAAAATGATTCGCCCATAGAAATTTCTCTGTCAGAAAGCATACCATGCAGTGCAGAGATTAAGAGATAGTCAGCAGGTATTTATATTATATTAAGGGTTTTTTTTTCTCTGTTTTATTGCTGTAGTGAGTATGTGAAGTGATTCTATTACTTGGGAATCTCCAAATCGTTTGGTCCAATATGTTGTAGGCTACAATGGTAAAATCAGCTTAAGCAGGATTTAGTACCCTATCATGGTTCAGATAAAGATAGCAGCAAACATTTTCAAAATTGAAAAAACAGACCTGCACTTGATCAATTCAGTTGGGCAGACCAGAAAGGACACAGCAACTCCAGCTCCAGCTCCACAAACGACCTGCTGGTTCACTGTAAGAGGAACACCAGGTTCAGACCTCAACAGTGCCTCTATTTGACCCCGAACTGTGAAGAGAAATGCATTCAAGGCAGCTACAGTGGCAAGTGGGGCCCCCATGCCTTTATACAAACCCCTTGGGCCTTCTGCAGCTAATGTTTGTTTGACAGCATCCATGGCACCCAAGTATTTGGGAGGCTGACCAGGAAGTGGTGCAGGCTGGCTTTGGAGCTTTACCTTGATAGTATCAAAAGGGTGCCCACATACCAATTGTACTGCCCCTCCAACAGTTCCAGCAGTCAGATCTTTAGCTACATCGCCCATCTGAAAATTTTATAATATGCAAAGTGAAGTTTGATAGCAAAATTACAATGCTTGAGCAAATCCAGATATTTTCAACGGTCAGCAATTGCTCGATTCATATAATTGTGTTGGTGTGAGAAACAAACCATTAAGATTCATATATTTGACATAACATCTATGATCTGAGAATTGTAGAAGATTTCTAAACCAGATAAATCTCCAATTGATTCACAAAATTGGTTGCAGCTGCTTCACAAATCAACATTTAAGCTTACATTTCTAATCTATATCCTTATAATTCTCACTATTTATCCAATGGAGATTCAAGAATCAATCAATTGGTCCAAAATAAGATATTAATCTGAATACTATGTATCAATATATATGTCTGCATCTCTCTTAGTAAATCAATTCATAGAGTCAACACAAAGTACCACGATTTGCCCAAGGATATCTTTTCATCCATCAAGAAAGTTTCAAACTTCCGTGCATTTAGCACAATTTCAACAGAATCAAGCATACACAATGAATTACAACCGAAAGCAGTACAATACCAACACATATGATTAAAATGATATCATTCATATATCTAAATTAGAAGAGTAAATCTATTCATAGTCATCTACTGCCGATAGTCATCTTACTTGGTAGCTGCACTAATTTGTTATTTGAGGCAAATCACGACTGTTGACAATCGCTTACAATGAATAACATTATTCAAATTAGAAACATACCGTGCCCTGTTCCTTTTAATCCCAGATGAGACTTGAAGCCGATGGACAACCAAATAAATCAGATCCCTTTTACCAGAATCCCAAGCAAAGCAATCTGAGATTTACATCGCATATAAAAATATTCAAATACATTGAGAATAAAAATCGCATAATAAACAAGATACCAAAAAAGGGTATTAATTTATTTCCGTTTCGAGCATATTAAAATCAAAAGAGAAGCTCATTCATTGCCTGTCCAAATCGTGGTGTTGGAAGATCATATATCTATTTGTTTATCTCAGTCAATATAAGCGTTACAGTTTACAGAAATTATTGCAATAAAGGGGTAGGTGAAGGAACATTGAAATAAGAATCAGAGAGAGAGAGAGAGAGAACCATTGAAGGAGATGCCAAGATCCAATCTTGTAGAATTTTAGTTGATAGCCTTAAATGAATTTCATTGATAGTGCTGTGTGCATTCAATTGAAAAATTCAAAAGAAAAATAAAATAATGATGTGAACTAATTGAGAGGTTCTTTGGTAGGTGATTTCTCCAAGATTGTCAGACCGTTTGTTTGAACCTCACTGGTTCTTCAACAAATCTAAAGGTGGGCTAAGACAAAGTGACAGTAGTATCATATTTGGAGGTAGGCCAGGCCATGGTACGGATCGAGTTGGTTTTAGTAAATTCCAACTTAACCAAATCAAATTTAGCCGTTCAAACCAAATCAAGTCGATTTGGACAATGATTCAGATTTAGAAAAAAAAAATTGTTTGCCCATTTTGATCTCAAACACCGTGCTTAATTGACAAAATTAACCTATTTATTAGTTATTCATCAATAAATTATATTTATAATTAATCTATTAATGCAAATAATTAAATAAATTAACAACAAATCATTACAATTAGAAACCCACTTAAATACATACACGGTTATTTCTAATTTTTCTTCTTATCTTCTGTAATTTCTTTTAAAGACGTAACAAATTTCTTCTTCTCCATTGTCTTGCTGGAGACGGGGATATTATCACCCTTTTTTCGTGAAATTCAAACTCACTCTCATATTTCTCATTGGTAAGTTTACTTAGCTATGATTTTTTCAGATTCCAATAAAGAATTAGGTGATTGATTCTTCATAAAATTGCAACAGGTAAATGATTGCAAAGTTATATATCTTGCAATTATTTGAATAACATAATTTTAAAAAATGAATGGTAATAGCATATGAATCTGTTTTCAGTAAGATTGGCACATTTTCCCTATTTGAATTTAATTCATTTGTTATTTGTTTTGTCGATTGGCTTTGATTCTTCAATGTGATTTCACGTAATGGTGTGTATATCTTTGCATTGTACTTTATTCGACTCCAAATTCCAATCACCTCTATTAATAGACAGTCATACTCTCACAAGATTTTTTGTCCATTAATAAGAAAAAAAAAATATCATGAAGAAATATAAGAAAATCCCACTTGGTTTAATTCAATGCAAGATAGAAAAAAGAAAAAAGAAATATACATTAATTTCGATTTTTTATATAGTAAAAATGACTAACAATCCGGAAAAAAATATTGTAAATTATTAACGTCATTTAAAAAAAGTCGTGTAAATGAGTTATCAAAATAATTAGTCTTAAAATGCGATTAAGATCAATCAATCCAAAGAACAAGCCTAAATTGATCTCAGGATGACAAAATTAATCAATATCTCCAACAAAATAGAGGAAGAATACAACGACCCTTAATTTAAAGAGAAGTATACAGCGGCCCTTAATTTGGGTCACTTGATTTTAAGTTATTATAATTTACGTAATACAAGAACGGAGAAGAAGACGACGGCCATTATTTTAATGAGAAACATGAGACTAGAATTGGAGATTGGAATTTGGAAGAAGCGTGAAAATGTAAACCACTTAAATGGTAAATGATCAATTTTCTTAAAACCATCCTATATATATGATGGTTATCAAAAAACAATTACATCAAAATGAAAAGTAAAACTATACCCTTGAATTTGAAGTTTATAACAATCAATTCTTCTCATTGCTTTTCTTTTACTTTGAAATTAGAGTTTTGATAGAATAAATGTAGAGGGCAAATCAATTATTTGAGAAAGATTTATATATATAGAAAAAAAATGTATTAGCGTGATGGGTAGGTTAACTAATAGGTTGGTTACTTAAACCGTAACCAATCCGACCTGACTTTTTCCATGGTTGCAATTAATTGAACTAAACCAATTTCTTGGTTCGAACCAAACCAAACGTACCTGAATTGATTTGGTTTGGTCGGTTTGACATGTTTTTCGGTTTTTTAGCCCACCCCTATTTGGAGTTATTACCCTCACAAAATAAAATATTAAACCCCTGTTTGATGAAGATTAAAATTAAATGTTTAATATTTTTTTATAAAATTTGATGAAATATATGATTGAAAAATTGTGGACCCTATGAAATATATGGTTAAATTTAATTGTTGACTTTAATGTAAATTAAAATCTAAATTTTAATTTCCACAAAAGATGACAAGGAAATGAGATGAAAGAAAAATTTACCAAGCTATCCTAGACAAATTTCAAGGACAAAATTTATTTAAAGGGAAAGACTATAATACTCCAAAAATTCGTGTTATTTTATAATTTATTTAATTTCAAGAATAAGGGGAAATCGGGATTTAAATAAATTGGTGGAGGCAACGAATTGGAAAATTATGATTTATTTGAGGACTCAATTGAACAAATAAGAAAGATAGGACTGATAGACGAAAACTTGGAAATTGGAAGTTCTGGGAATTGTTTAACCTTACCGGGGTAGCCCATGTTTCACGGGGCACCTTTCTTCTTAGCACGGAAAGAGATACCGTACGGCAGTAGTTTGCTCCGCAAGACTACCTTCCACCTTCTCTCGGTCGTGTCGGGACGAAAGTAAATTTGATCACAATTTAAAGAAAGCTTGCTGATAGAGTGTATAAGAGTACATTTTTAGGGCTGATTGTTCATGATTATTTGCTAATACATAAGCATATTT
>CAIGRQ010214519.1:0-11810 GCA_903798375.1 Fraxinus sp. D2006-0159 | reverse complement strand
AATTAAAATTAATATATCACAATGTGTAATTATTTATCAATTACATAAACATTACATCATTAATTATTTAATGAACCAAAAAATTTAATATAAACTAAGCAAACGTGCATTGCACGTTGCTTAAACCTAGTTAGAGTGATATGATTGATTGACAAATTTTATCGTGTGGTTCGTTGTTTTAATCGTGTAGAGTTTTGTCTACTTTAACACAAATAATTCATCAATAAATTTTTTACCAAATTAGATTCTTCTTCTTCTTCCATAAAGTTATCACTTTTGTGTTGCAAAATAAGGCAAAGAATACAAATTGTGGGTAGAGAAGGGACCATTTTTTTCACGTTGGGTTTTTTTGTCTCTTCTTTTATTGTTGTTCTTGTCACTTTCTTTTCGTGGGTTAGGCTTTATACATTTATTTTTCACACCCCCTTTTTCTTTTTCTTGATTTTTGGCATTTTATGTTATGGCCTAACTTGGGTATGGACAGTGTTGGGTACCCATCAAACAAATAGGCCAAAATTTGCAAAATTTTATGTTTTTGGATGAGAAAAAAGTGCAAATTTGTGAATTGGGACGTTTCCCTCTACTCATCACGGTAGATTTCGAGTTCAGTTGGCAAGGTTTTCGAAAAGTCAAATATTGTTTTCTGAGATCAAGAATTTATTTTTGAATGTATTTTAATAATTTTTTTTAAAGAGTTTTACTTGGTTAGAAGAACTTTTAGGAAAATTTGATCTAAAATAGCTTTCTCGTGAAACTATTTTTCAAGAAGCTGAAGAAAAACTAAAAGTCCTATTAAATTGGCCCTTAATAGTTAATAGAGAATATTGTTTGAACCCATTTAAAAAACACGGAAAAGACACAACTTATTTTGAGGCAACATGTTGGGACCAGTTGGGTCGTGCATAGATGTGAGTTAAACTTATCTCTAAGTTACTTATTTTGTTATGCGTATTTTTATAAATTTTCTTTTTCAACTACCGTAACTTATTTTCCTTTTTTTTCAATTATCTTCTAAATAAAGTCAAATGTGAACAACTTTTTGTGTAATTATTTTTAAATTACTTATTTTGCGTAGTATAATTTTCGAAGTTACTTTTTCTAAGAAGCAAGTCTTAACTTACTTTATGGGAAAATAACTTTTAAGCACAAAGAAATATTTTTTGTGTATAATCCTACATAATCTTGAGTGATATGAATTTACGTACATATACCAAATAATAGTGTTTTAAATTGCGCGCATATTCTTTACATATACTAGCATATGTTCGATATGTCTTTGAAACGCTTTGCATATGGGGTATGCACGTGATAATGTAGTCAACCCATTTTGTTGACCATATATGCATGATTAAACGCTAGAATGCACACAAAATTGTTTCAAAAATGAGCCTGACAAAATCTAGCTCATTTTGATAACTTAAAAATGAAAATTGAACTCAACAAATATCAAATTAATCTAAATCATCAGAGCCCGTGAATTATACAGTAATTTGTAAGGTTTTGATGTTAAAAAAAATTAAAAATCAAAACAATTTTTTCATAAAGTTACAAAATATCTACGCCAAGCCCGAGCCTCCTTCTTCTTCGATATTTCTCTAGTTTTACTAGCAAATGATGCTAGTAATGACTAATGAGCAATCATGGATTATTGATGGTTGTGATGATGATGACAAGGTTAACAATGATATCATATCATGTACAAGTGGTAATATAAATTTTTGAGTTGAAATAAGAGAGTCCGATGAATATGACTTTACATCGAAAGACACGAAAGATAAATTGGATGGAGAGGAGTTTGAATTGGAATCCAATAAAAAGTTATGCAATATTTATGATTTTTTAAGTCAATGTTCATGTAAAATTTAAGGGATAATTGCAATAGCGATCACAGACCTTTGAAAAGTTAGCACTTGAGGTCCAAATGAATGATTTCTATTAGTTTGACTTTTAATTGACCCATAAATTTGACGTTGACCAAATCTAAACCATTTTTTAATGGATAAAATGGTAACTTTGAATTAAAAAATAAATAAATAAATCAAAACACTATCATTATTCATCTTCTCCTTCACACACCTACCCCTACACCCACCTCTTCCTAAACCCAAAACCTGGTCCCATCTTACTCCTCTTTGTCGCCACCACCACCGCCCTCCTCCACAGACATTGCCGTTATTTCTCATATTACTTTGAGCAAAATGGCAATAGCTTTGGCTAGCGTCGAATTCAAAGCAAAAAAATGGTAGAAAGTTCGAGATTAAATAGAAAACAAAAAATAATGATAAAACAAATGAAATTGCCTCATCTTTTGCCATCGTTTGTTGAAATTGGAATTGAAGAGTTGTAATTTTCCCTTATTCGCGTCGGATTACTGACCACCACTCGGGTTTGTTGAAGTCTCTTCCATGAGGTTACCTAATTAGGGTGGTTGGTTGGTTTGGGGGAGGGGAGTTGTGTGGTGGTGTGGATTGGTGACGGTTGGATATGTAAGGGGACAATTTTCTAATTGATTTGGTAGGGAGGGGGAGGGGTGGGGGTGGGGGTGGGCATAAGGAAGATGATGGGTTTATTTGTGTTTTTTATTTTTTTGGGTTACCATTTTACCCTTTCAAAAATAGTTTAGATTTAGTTAAAGTCAAATTTATAAGTCAACAAACGGTCAAACTAACAGAAATCATCTATTTGGATCTCAGGTGCTAATTTTTCAAATGTTTGAGACAATTGGTGACACAAACTGAAGGTTAAGATAAATTTTGCGAAAAACTCAAAAATTTGGGACCGCTACTGCAATTATTCCAGAATTTAATTGCAGGAATTGATTACCAAGTAATTGTAGGATTTATAATTTTGAGTATTATGTTTTTACTAAAAATTCCAGGAATATGTATAAAGTTCAAGTAACTGTAGTATTTATAATTTTGAGTAATATTTTTTTTTCTAAAACTTGAAAAATATGTATAAAGTTTAAAGAATACATTAATTTATTTTTTATTCGTTTAGAATATTTAAAATTATAATAAAAATTAGAAAACGCACAATTAAGTAGATGGTTCGTGTAGGCACACATATTTTTGCATTGCATGATACTCGATCGAAATGCATTGTTGCGTATTACACATTTTAAAACCTTGCCAAATAGTAAGAGACGGCTAGCAAGACCTCACAATCTAGAAAACATTGATAAAAGTCACACCCCACCCTTTTTTTTATCCAATGACGATAATATTTACCTTCATGTCTAATCAAAGTATCATCGTATAAAGAAAGTTATTAACCTTCAATAAGAAATTATAAAACCTAAGAATGATGCTTTATTTTGTCTTTTAGAGAGAAACCATAATGATAATTGCAAAATCTCGATGGTCGATCTATCTTATAATATTAAATATATTATTCTTTTGTTCTTTATTAATTACTTGATTAATTTATAAAATAATATAATTAAAAACTCTAAGTTGACGTCAGATTGTCTCTTCTCTTCATTCTTTATTAATTCAATCCTTTTACATCAAGGAAATGCCCGACAAGAAGACCAGATTTTCAGGTTAAATATAAATTAATATTTATTTAATTTTTCACTTCATGTGCACTTCCACTATCCTTACTCACTAGCATCAAAAAATAATTTAATTAGATCTCCATCTAGTGATAATTAATGTAATATAATATTATTGCTACACATTCTTTCTTGCACTTTCCAAGAATAACTCTTATGTTTTGGATCCCTATGGTTAAGAATATTACTTACAAGGTTAATGAATAATTAATATTTGTTACTAATTTTGATTTCAATTAATAATTTAATTTTGATTTAGTTAAAAATAACTTGGACCCTGTTTGGAAATTGTAATAGTGTTATTACGAAGATTATTGGTAATGAAAACGTTTGAAAAGAATAATACTAATCGCAAATAATCTATTTCAATCATAGTCCAATATTGCAATATCTCAAAAAAGTTTATTATCAAGACATTTTCTTCTTCTTCTTCGAAAAATATTATAGTAATGATTATTCGTTCATTTTAAAAAAATTCGTTACTACTGCCTCCTTTAGGAGTTTGTGCCGTGTCTCAATCTCAGTGTGGCGATTATTCTTTCAGATCAGTTACTGATCATTCTTTTGGTAAGCTATAGCCTCACCAATTGCATTTTTTATATCGTTTATATAGAAGACCATAATCGATGACTTGGTTTGAACAAAAAAAAATAATTCATTGAAATGGTACTCAAAAGCTATTGATTCCCAACACTATTGGTGAATAGAGCACATTCTTGTAAATGACTTGAAAATAGAATGCAATTCTTAAATTGGTGATTTTTCCCAACCCCATTACCCCAATGCCTTGTATATTTTCAGGTCTATGAGAAATTGAGTAACTCCAGATTCCCATTAAAAATTACCAAATTTGGGGGAAAATGCATGTACCCTCTGTTGGATTAGAAAGTCACCAAGATTGAACCTATAACAAACATGTGGCTGACTCAAGTTGGGACCATTCTATTTTTTATTTTTTTTGTACAAGGGTGTCCATATTTTTATTAGGACCATTCTAATTTTATTTTATTTTTGTCATAAGGGTGTCCATATTTTTATCACTAGTGATGCTTTGGAAACACTCTGGATAAATTAGACAGACTAGCTTTTTTAGTCCATTTTATAGCCCTTTGATAGGACTTTTAAAAGTCGAAAAATTATTTTTCAAATTAAGAAGTTATTTTTAAATATACATGGATAATTTTTGAGTGAGTTTTGTCTGGTTAAAGAAGTTTTTAGAGGAAGCTAATCTAAAGATCCGCTTGACAAGCCTTCTTTTTTTTGCTTTTGTCTCTTGTAGAAAATATTTTCGAAAAAGTTATCTTAGGTCAAATTCCTCTAAATATTTCTTTATTCAAACAAGGCATTTTTAAAAAATTACCCATTAAAAACAGCTTCCTACTCCTAGAAGTAGCTTTTGATTTTTCAAAAGCACCGCCAAATGGATCCTAAGTTAGCTTCCCCAAAAAATCTTTTCTACAAAAAGCAGAAGTAAAAACAAAAATTATGTCAAATTAACTCTTAGTACTATACAGTTTAATATACTGAACATACTATCAAAATACGACTCGAAATACGTTTGTAAGTTGTCAAGTTTAATTGAATCGAATCATGTCCCAAAAGTGGTTTGATTAAGAGAGTAGCATTGTCTTACAGATGGGGTGTAATGGAATGATCTGGCTCTCTTGCAGTTGGGAAGTAATAACATTCATTTTACTTCTTATGGTACAAACTTCCCTCCATCATTTCCCAATGACATAACATTACAACAATTAATTTATATAAAGAAATCCCAACTACACTATCAAATTAATATTATGTCAAAACCCAACAAACAAAATTTCGTTTGGAAATTTCACGAAAAACTTTAAGAGTTTTGCTCGAAGTATGTATGCTTACGTACGAGTTGCTATTATGCTCTAGATTGGGTTTTGGATTCTTTCCTCTAACACCACGAATGTATTTCGTAATGTAAAACTAATATAAAATATATAGTTCAGAACGTAAATCAATCAAATTATAAAGCGAGTAAAGGAGCCTGGCTGCGATAACAAAAATAAAAGGTGGAAAGAAGAAACAAGTTCTTGTCGAATATAGTAAAATAAGAAAAGAAAAGAAGCAATTTCTGCTGACAGATACACCCCACCCCACCCCACCCCAAGAAAACTTCACAAGATTTGTAAAGAAATGAACAAATACACATTTCATTGTAGAAGCAAAAAGCCAAAAACCTACCTGTACATCCATTGACAGCAGAAACAAATAATCCATAAGAATTTAGTTTAATTATGTCTAAATAAAACCAAAAGAAGCCATCATCTCTTAACAGTCCAAATACAATAATAATAGAAAAATCAAAGTGTTATTGGATCCAGATCTTCTGCTTTTACTCTATAAACAAAACATGGGGTTCCCCCCTCAACAATCCCAAAGAACTGTTCTTTGCTTGCTGCAGCAATGCCTGCACACTTAAGAAATCCCTTTCCTTTTCCTAATATATTCGTCTTCATCTTATATGTTTTCATAAATTCTGTTTTCTTTTCAACTTGCTATTCCATTGATGTACAGGGGGAAGTTCTTTTAACATGGAAGAACAGCTTAAACTTTTCGACGACTATGAATGCATTTCAATCTTGGAATGCTTTGGATCAAAGTCCTTGCAAATGGTTCGGGATACACTGCAACACGAATGGCCAAGTGGAGAAGATAATCTTGAAGTCAGTAGACTTGCAAGGTTCATTGCCTTCTAATTTTCAACCACTTAAGTCGTTGAATACGCTTGTTCTCTCATCAACAAATCTCACAGGGACAATCCCAAAAGGGTTTGGAGACTATCTTGAGCTGGTTATGATTGATGTAAGTGATAACACTATCTCAGGTGAGATACCCGTCGAGATTTGCAGGCTAACCAAGCTTCAAATGCTATCTCTCGACACGAATTTCCTTAAGGGTGATATACCTTTAGACATTGGAAATCTCTCTAATCTCAAGCATCTTACACTCATTGACAATCAACTTAGTGGCGAAATCCCAAAGAGCATAGGACAATTGAGCAATCTAGAGGTATTCAGAGCGGGTGGAAATCAAAATCTGAAGGGTGAATTGCCTTCAGAGATTGGAAACTGTACAAACTTGTTAGTGCTAGGCCTAGCTGAAACCAGCATCTCGGGGAGCCTGCCATCGTCTATTGGGATGCTGAAAAAGCTTCAGAAGATAGCGATTTATACATCGTTGCTTTCAGGTCCAATTCCAGATGAGATATGCAATTGCACTGAATTGCAGAATCTCTACTTGTACCAGAATTTCATTTCTGGTTCGATTCCAAAACGAATAGGCGAATTGAAAAAGCTTCAGAGTCTGTATTTGTGGCAGAACAGCATAGTTGGTACTATCCCGTACGAGGTTGGAAGGTGCAGTGATCTAACTGTCATAGATTTATCAGAAAATCTATTGACAGGCAGTATACCAACAAGTTTGGGAAGCCTTTTCAAACTTCAGGAACTGCAGCTAAGTGTCAATCACTTATCAGGTACCATACCTTCTGAAATTTCTAATTGCACTGCTCTGACTCATTTGGAAGTTGACAACAATAACATTTCGGGTGAAATTCCTGTTCTCATAGGCAAACTAAATAGTTTGATACTGTTTTTTGCCTGGAAAAATAAATTAACTGGAAATATTCCAGAGTCTTTATCTGAATGTGAGAATCTTCAGGCGCTTGACCTTTCTTACAATGATCTCTCCGGTTCATTGCCACCGCAGATTTTTACATTAAAAAACTTGACGAAATTTCTGCTGATTTCTAATGAATTATCTGGATTTATACCGCCTGATATTGGAGATTGTACAAACTTGTATAGATTCCGGGTAAGTGACAATAGGTTGGGGGGTACTATTCCATCAGAAATTGGAAAGTTGAAGGATTTGAATTTCCTTGATATGAGCAACAACCACTTCGTGGGAGGCATTCCTCCCTCAATTTCTGGATGTGGAAACCTCGAGTTTCTTGATCTTCACTCAAATGCACTCACAGGCACTGTGCCTGATACTCTGCCCAAAAGCCTACAATTAATGGATATTTCGGATAACAGGCTTACTGGTCAATTGACACCGAGTATTGGTTCGCTAACTGAATTAACCAAACTTAATCTTGGGAAAAATCAATTTTCCGGCAGAATTCCGGCAGAGATCCTGTCCTGTAGTAAGCTACAATTGCTAGATCTCGGAGACAATGGTTTCTCAGGTGATATACCTAAAGCATTTGGGCAACTTCCATCACTTGAAATATCTCTAAACCTCAGTTGTAATCAGTTAACTGGTCCAATCCCAACAGAGTTTTCACTCCTTCACAAACTAGGGACCCTAGACCTTTCCCACAACAAGCTTTCTGGGGAGCTAGACATTCTCAAAAACCTTGAAAACCTCGTCTCACTAAATGTGTCATTCAATCAGTTCTCTGGTGAATTGCCAAATACCCCATTCTTCCACAAATTGCCTTCGAATGACCTCGCTGGAAACCGAGGTCTACACATCTCTGGTGGAGTCGTACCAGCTAACAGAATAGACCCTCCCGGGCATCATGCCAAATACACCATGAAGCTAGCCATGTCAATCCTAGTCAGTGCCAGTGCAGTCCTTGTGCTTCTTGCAATTTATGTGTTAGTTAGAACCCGTGTGGCAAGAGGTGGATCCACAGCAGTTGACACTTGGGAATTGACATTTTATCAGAAGATGGAGTTCTCCATTGATGACATAGTTCACGATCTCACATCATCTAATGTCGTTGGCACGGGAAGCTCTGGAGTTGTGTATAGGGTGACAGTTCCTCACGGGGAGACCCTAGCTGTCAAAAAGATGTGGTCATCACAAGAATCAGGAGCATTCAGTTCAGAAATTCAGACTCTTGGTTCAATTCGACACAAGAATATCGTCCGCCTGTTAGGTTGGGGTTCTAATCAGACTCTGAAACTGTTGTTCTATGACTATCTTCCTAATGGGAGCTTGAGCTCACTTCTTCATGGTGCTGGTAAGTGCAGAGCAGAATGGGAGACGAGATACGATGTCATCCTAGGCATTGCACATGCATTGGCATACTTGCACCACGATTGCGTTCCCCCAATTATGCACGGGGATGTTAAAGCCATGAACGTGCTATTAGGCTCTCACATGGAGCCTTATCTTGCTGATTTCGGCTTGGCAAGGTCCATCAACAGTGCTGCTGATAATACTGATGCTTCAAAACAGAGTCAAAGGCCTCAATTGGCTGGTTCTTTTGGATACATGGCTCCTGGTATAATTCATTCTCACTTAGATTCATCACTTCTTATAGTTTTGATTATTTCGCGGAATTGATTTAGTTATCTTTTTCTACAGAACATGCTTCGACGCAAAAGGTAACAGAGAAGAGTGATGTATACAGCTTTGGTGTGATTATCTTAGAGGTCCTGACAGGAAGACATCCATTAGACCCAACATTGCCAGGGGGTGCACACTTGGTTCAATGGGTTTCTGACCATTTACGCAGCAAGAACAATCCAGTAGATGTCCTAGATCTAAGACTGCGGGGAAGGGCCGACTCTCAGATACACGAAATGCTCCAAACTTTAGCTGTTTCGTTTCTCTGTGTCAGCAAACGTGCCAATGATCGCCCTATGATGAAGGATGTAGTAGCCATGCTCAAAGAAATTCGACATTTGGATCCTGTAAGGTCAGACACTGATGACCTATTGAAGGGAGGTTTATCAGGCCAACAAAAATCGCCCTCTAATAACAATATGGTAAATCAAGGATGTTCTAGCTGCTCCTTTGCATTCTCTGATGATTCAGTTTGATCAAGGTTTCAAGAAGACTGTTATCTGTGCGTATTCAAAGGAGATATAGTAGAGGGGGTAGATATTTCAGGATTTTCGTGTAACAGCATAGTTTAATTTAACTGTAACAGAGGTGTACTGTATTTACTATTAATGATTTATTAAGTGTATTAGTGGAATGACAGAGGATGTATTCAAGTAAATCTAAGCAACCAAATTAGAATAATATGTAAGTCATTAAAGAGTGCATTTGAAGAAATGGTAGAAGGAGACACCATGAAATAATATTTTTTTCCCTGCTTGCTCATGTTACAGCAATACAATTATGCAACACAATAAGAGAGTCGATGTCATGGATAAGAGCTCGGAACGAGTGCAAACAGAAGCTAGCGCAAAAAATGTCCAACTCGATGAAAGAATGAGGTAAATTAGGAATAGAACTTTGCTCCTCTTGTTATTCAAACAAATATTCTCAGAACCATCTATATCTAGAGACAGGTATTGAAAGCAATGGAAGAGACCTATTTGAGATCCAAGCTAAACAATGAAATGCTATGAAATAGATAAACAGAGTGGCATTATACATCTGCTAAACTGATATTAGACATCGTTTCCCAAATAAATCATTAAAGGCGAATAACATGGTACTGAAATTTCTAGAACTGAAGTTTCTCATTCAGTTTTCCAAGCATAAAGAAAGTGGCAGAAGTCTATGGAGGAGGACAGGTTTGCTAAATCTTCACCATCAAGATGAATACTTTCAGGTTCATCTGCACCTTGCTTGAAGATAAACATGCCTGCTCCCGAATGCTGGCCATTATACAGCCAATCATGAACGTCCCACAGAATTTGTACGGGCAAATCATCCACCATAATTGTTTCATTGCCTCTAAATCTCCAATGCAAATTAGTTATGCGAATTGACGCAGTCCCATCTATGCTAATCCACATTTCAGGATCACAAGGGTCAGATAGAGCAGACTCAATGATGATGTTGTGCTCCGTCTTACCCTGTCCTAATGTAGTTTTGGTGCAAAAACATTTCCTGGCAAACACAATTTCTTTCTTATGCACCAAGGCAGCATCTTGCGAGGATGGTCTGCATTTTGTCCTCTTGAATGCCTCTTTTTTCTGGTCTCCTAGGATTAAAACCACCTCTTCTTCCGAAACCAGTGCTACATAGTAATCGGAGGTTGGTTCTGGGCTGCTGCTACTAAATTTTGCAGACCTTAAATCCCAGAAAATATCAACTCGTTTCTCATCAACCTTAAATGATTTCAGACCTTTTTTCCCCCAAAACTGCCATGTTTTAAGATCAATTTTGCACATGTAATGATCTTCCTCATAAGGGTTTTCTACCATGATATGAAGAGAGTGGAAAATCATATTTTTGGCCCATGTTACAGTTATGTTTCGTAACATATCCGCTAGTTTGGCTCTGTGAACAAAGGTGACGAAATTCTGTGCAGGTTTATCTATTATTGGTTCATCCACAGTCTTCTCTTCCAACTGTCCCTCGTTGAAAGACATCACAGATTCCACAGGAATTCTAAACATTTCTGACCAATTCAACCAGCATTTCCTACCTATTCAAATGTAAGAACCCCATAAAAGTTTTCCAATCATTTGTCATAAAAATCCATCTGGGACCTTTCGAAATTTTAGATATCAAATCAGTATCCCATTTTCAAAAATCCCAAGGAGACCTAAAATTCATAAAGCAAATCACCTCCATCACCTTTCTGACTAATCTAAGGACTATATTTTGGGAATTTTGCCCATGCAAAGAAGAAAATGATAAGGAACTAAATATACAGCCTTGTTTTACCAGGATTTTCTTGAATCCATTGAACTTAAATGCTTCCTGCAAGAGGATAAAATCTGCAAGAATTGCAGGTCAATCGACCCAACAAATTTTCTTCTTGGCTTTCCACGTCAGATATATATAATATCTGATTAAGAAACAGAATCAAAACTTCAGGAATCAATCTGGAAAGGAAAGATGGGGTGTAAATGGGGTTTTGGGGAAATTTTTCAGAATATGCGGATGCCTTATTTGAGAGAAGCTTTATTTCTATTGATAGAATGGTATTTCCCAATTATAACAGCCATGTGGTATTCTTGGCAGTCTTTAAATTTCTATACTAAATTTAGCAAATAAATAAATAAAGCTCATAGTTGATGTTAGAAATACATAATTCATTGCATCCCTCAAAAGCTTTTGTTTATATCAAATAAACTGACTCATGCACTCGACTTCTTTTCCCTGTTTTTGTGCGCGCGCGCGCATGTGGGTGTGTGGGCAGGGGCGGAGCTAGACTTCAAAAGTAGTGGGGGCCTAGAGGTAGAGGTGAAGGGGTGGGGCCCACGGGGGTTCGGGGGCAGCGCCCCCGAAATTTTTTTTTAGGTACGTTATTAACAAAAAAATCAAGAAACGTATAGACGAAAGTAGCATTCTTTAATTT
>CAIGRQ010214476.1:0-16605 GCA_903798375.1 Fraxinus sp. D2006-0159 | reverse complement strand
ACTTTTAAGGTCTAGCTCCGCCCCTCACTTGCTCTGATACCATATTCATCTTTATTCGATATGAAATTTTATTCCTTATTAGTTATTCTACTGGAGAGAATAATATATAAAATGAAAGATAGTCCCTTATCATGTGCACATGGTGGGACATTCTAGTACAATGAAGAATTCTAAATTTCAACAATATAAACTTCAGTTCTATCAAACGACTTTAATTTCACGTTGCATTTATAGTTTTAAGACTTCGTAGACCAACTATTAATCTAATATTAAAAGAACTGATTTGACTTGGTATTTGGTAGGCAAATTATAGTTATTTGTGTTTGAGTCACGTTATTTCGGAACAGTGATTAATGGAGAATGTGTGATTGAAAAAAAAAATTATTGATGTGATGAAAAATACTATTTTATTAAAAAATGTGGGGTTAAAAATGTGAATGAAAAATTTTAATGTGTATCAAACATGGGGCTTATTTTGTACGTTAAGTTACAACTAAAGCACTCATCGCAACTTTGTGGTTGAAGTATAAATATTTCTAGCGTGAATCCTATTCTTCAAACTATATTGCTCGCCACAAATACTTTTGCGATTGTGCGAGTAAATTGGTTTTACACTAATATCTAACCAGCATATGACATAAATCATATCGAAACAACAAAATATTGACATAAATCCGTCCTTTTATCACGTGTTTATAATGTATTATGCAAAAATACAATCAAACTTGAGCCTGTTTGTCTTCCATTATTGGTAGAGAAATGGAGTAATGAATAGTAATTTTTGNTAACCAGCATATGACATAAATCATATCGAAACAACAAAATATTGACATAAATCCGTCCTTTTATCACGTGTTTATAATGTATTATGCAAAAATACAATCAAACTTGAGCCTGTTTGTCTTCCATTATTGGTAGAGAAATGGAGTAATGAATAGTAATTTTTGGAGAATGTGTGGTTGAAATTTAAAGTAACTTTATTGATATGTGTGTGGAATATTTTATTCAGTGAATATGTGGATGAGATTGTTTACTGTAGAAAATAGAGTTTGTAAAAATGGTAGACAAACAGGGGCTAATAGATGCCGTACAATTCTATTAAACACAACAAAATATGAGCAAAAAATTGTTTTGATCAAGTGCTCTCAATATACCAATCAAATCGTTTCAACCGTTCACTTAAAATGAAAAAAAAAATACTAATTTTGCTATAAAAAAAAAAAGAGTTTAAATTCATAAAACCATTTTAATTTTATGTTGCATAGTCCCAAATCAAATTCATAACAAAAGAATCACCAAAAAAGGTGTTTTAAGAATAAAAGCCATTGGAACATTACGGTGGGACACTTAAAAAAAAAAGAAGAAGACATAAATTCCATTTATAGTCGAGCATTTGGACAATTAAAGCGAACAAATGTACGAACTCAAACTAATCGCTTCAGGTTGATTTTTCTGGCTATTCGATCAATTATTCTTTTTTTTTTTTTTGAGGGAATTTTTATCGGATTGAGTCGATTTGCAATTGATTTATTAAGTTCAAACCAATAAAACCCAACTAGAATTAAAATGATTTAATATATATTTATTACAATAATAAAATAATGAAATCAAATAATTTTATTTTATTATTTTTTTTGGGAAAAAGGAAATCAAATATTATTAAAAACTAAAGAGAACAGAAGTCAAACTCTAATTCTAAATAACAAATCATTGGTCTCTCGCTCTTTCCCTCGTTATCCGAGACTCCCCTACTCTACTCTCTCTCTCTCTCTCTCGTGTCACAACCGATGCTACAATTGCAGCCCTCGATCAGTAAAGCTACAAGTAAAGAATATTTTTTCTTCTTACCCTTTTTTTGGTGTTTGTTTTTTCTTAACCTCCAAAATACAACTAAAAATTATAATTGAAAATAGTCCTGCCTACCGTAGGCTTAAGCCCAAACCGAATAGAATTATTCTTTCGATGGACTCCTTGCCAATAGGGGTTACTGATCTACAAGTAAAGAATATTTTTCTTCTTACCCCATTTTTGGTGTTTGTTTTTCCTTAACCTCCAAAATACAACTAAAAATTATAATTGAAAATAGCCCTGCCTACCGTAGGCTTAAGCAAATCGAATAGAATTATTCTTTCGACAGACTCCTTGCTGATAGGGGTTACTGATCTACAAGTAAAGAATATATTTCTTCTTACCCCTATTTTCGTGTTTGTTTTTTCTTAACCTCCAAACACAACTAAAAATTATAATTGAAAATAGCACGGCCTACCGTAGGCTTACCGAATAGAATTATTCTTTTGACGGACTCCTTGCCAATATGGGTTACTGATCTACAAGTAAAGAATATTTTTCTTCTTACCCCTATTTCCGTGTTTGTTTTTTCTTAACCTCCAAAAAACAACTAAAAATTATATTGAAAATAGCCCTACCTACCGTAGGTTTAAGCCCAAACTGAATAAAATTATTCTTTCGACGGACTCTTTGCCAACATGGCCCGGCCCCCCAGAAAATCGGGGCCACATGTAGCATCACTCAACCGAATAATCCTCGAAGATTGTGCGATTTTGGTTGGTTCGGTTTTACTCCCAATTTTAGATTGATTCGGGGGTTTACCCAAAAATTGAACAAACCGAACCAAAACCACCCTAATTCCATTAGCGGCAATTGTAGTTCATTCAAATGTTAATTAGGAAATTCCACTCCAATTTTGTTCAATCATGTAACTGCATTTTAATTTGATCTCAGTTAAAGTAACCTCATCCAAATTCATCACTTATATAGATAGAAAATACAGTAGTGGGTGTTGATTAGTGACAGAATTGGACGGAGTGTTATTTTAATTGAAGTCAAATAAAGTATAGTTATCGAATTAAAAAAAATGAGCGTACAATCAGAATTGTCAAATGAGCTGAGCGGCTCATTGGCTCGATCTCTCGGCTCGTGGGTGATTCAGACTCTCAATTTGACAAGCCTGATTACAAGTCGAGCGAGGCCTGCTTGGCAAGCCACGAGTCGAGTCGTAGCTGGTCGAAGTGACCGTTTTGGTCATTGTTAAAGTTTAGTGACCATTTGCAATGGTCAATAAACTATCAAAAGTGGCCAAACGACCATTTTAACTTTTTTCCTTTTTTTTTACTCTATAAATACTCTAACCCGTTTTTCAAATTTTTTCACACAACATTCCAACAACAATTCTCACTCTCTTTCACATTCTACAATCTACTACATTCATTTCTACCTTCAATTTCAATTTAAATTTACAATTACAATCTTATACATAAACTTTATTTGAATTCTCGATTTCTTTCCATACTCTTTATTTACTTACTATACAGTCTATATTATACAAATTACGATACATATTCTATACATTTCATCACAATTCACAAATGGATCCACGCTCATTTGTCGATGGACTGTTCGGTATTGGAGGCAAAGTCAATTTCAAAGTGAATTTGTTGGTCTTAACGAAGTACACATTTTCGAAAATATTCCAGAGTTGGATGCTCACGGAAATAGTAATTTAATTGATTTGGATGACGTTGATACTCCCGAATCGAAACATGAGGAGGAATATGAATTAGATATTCTCAATGCAATAGGGAAGCGAAAGGGAAAAAATGCAAATGTTGGGATTGCTTTAAATTGATTCATACGGGTTGTGTGGTCGATGGAGTCACTGAATCTAAAGTAGTATGTAAATACTGTCAACAACGATTGACATAGCAAAAAGGCATTGGTACTACCCACCTTAACCGTCACTACAAGCTATGTACAACCAAACATGGGCTTCTTGCTGCTAGTCAAACGCAATTGTGATTTGGTAGTCCAATCGCCAATTTTGCTTCTACGATGCTTTCCATGTGGATGTATTTGGAGGAGAAAACTCGAAAGGGAATTGTGAAATTCGTTGCGAGTTGCCTTTGGCAATAGTAGACAACTAATATTTTGTCTCCTACGTGAAAGAATATCTTCAATCGAGATATGTTGGGGTAAGTAGAAACACTTTTCATTCCGATACAATAGAATATTTCCTTAATACAACGAAGTAATTGATTACCGATTTGCAAAAATATGGGGGGTGTTATATCTATAAGTTCGAATTTATGGGAAGTGACTAATAAAAGAGGTTATATAACTACAACAGCACACTACATAGACCCACTTTGGTGTATGCATAAAAAAATTATTAAGTTCCACTATTAGGAGCATTATTAGAGAATATTATTGCAAAAGTAAAATTCGTTCTTTTACATTTGACAATACTAGTGTTAATAAGGCTGTTATCGATAAATTGTGTAGGGTACTGGAGCCTGATTTCAATGTTTATTTAATTTATATTCGTTGTGTGTGTGTCATGTTTTTAATTTAATTGTGCTAGATGGTGTGAAACATATTAAGAATGAAATTCAAAGCATTAGTGATGCACTAATATATATCACGATTTTATCTAATAGAAAGCAAGCATTTGAGAAATTTTATGCCGAATTTGGGGTGACAAATGCGAAAACATTTGTTAGTGACGTAGGGTATAGATGGAACTCCACTTACTTATTATTAAAATCATGTGATGGATTTGAACATTTAATAACTGAATTTAAGAATAAGCATATTAGAAAAGATAATGATACTATTTTGAATGAATTTGATTGACTTTTAGATTTTAAAATTAAAAATTTTTTGACTGATTTTTATGAATGTACAAATATTTTATCTGGAGTGTACTATCTCACTAGTTGTATAGTGTTTGAACGTCTTTATATAATTTCAAGTCCTTTTCATAAATATAAAAATGATCCCCATTTTAGTGGAATTGTGTATTCTATAGAATTAAAGTTTAGAAAATATTGGGAAGACTTATCTGTGTTATTTTCTTTAGCATGCATTATGGACCCTCGATACAATTTGTCGGTACCAAGTATGTAATTGAACATATTTCAAAAATTTTAACTTTTAATACACATTTCACTTATAGAAATTTAAAACAAACTTTATGTGAAATATATGAATTATATGCGGAACGAATGTGTGCAATATTAGTCGAGTACCCTTGCACTTGCTCCTCCCACTGATATTGAAGAAAACAACGTTGAAATATTCAACTTATTTGAAGGTATTAATACGTATAGATATGTTGCAATATGTTCCTCTAGTAGTAGTTTATCTACTGCATGTAATCAAATATGAATGCAAGTCCAAATGCGTTGTCTGCTGAATTACTTGATTACTTTAATCATAATATACCTAATAATAATAAAATGATTAAAAAAGTTCAAAAGAAATAATTGAATTCTGGCGAAAGAACGAACAACGATGACCAGTGATTTTTGCTATTACAAAAGACCCACTAACACCTTCGGTTGTCACTGTGGCTTCAGAGTTTGCTTTTAGTATAGGTAAGAAGATTCTGTCCGAGGTCAGGGCCAATTGAAAGAAGATATTTTGAAAGTATTAGTGTGTGAATGATTGACAAGATGCTCATTTTCGACTGTAAGATAAACATGTCGAAATTGCACGTCGTCAGATAGGTGTTATTTAATTTAACAATATTATTTTTTAATACCGTTTTTAATTTTAAATTTTTTTTTTTTATAAAATTGAACACGTAACAAGTTGTTCATGTACAATTTTTAACTCTATCTACTTGAAATTTAAGTAGTCTATCTCAACCTCGGATAAATGAGGAGAATTTTATCTATTGAAAAAAAAGAGCTCGCAAGCCGAAGCTCATCTCGGCCCATGAGCTCAAGGGTCGAGCCAAGCTCTGTTCGTTGAAAACGAGCCACCCTTACGTACAATTAGTGCAATTGAAAAAAATATTTTTTTACAAAATATACTCTACAAAATCTCGTTTAATAAATATAACTTTTTTAAAAAATATATTATCTTGCAAAAATTAATTATAATGAATGTTATACAAATAAAAATATACATCATCATAATCCATGTGCATTTTAGAAACTCTATATGCATGCAACAATAAAGTTCTTTTATGTTGGATTCCAAACATAAAGGTTTTCCTTTTCAACTTGAAAAGAAGAATTAAAAAAAAAAAAATCTTTATAAATAATGAAAAAAATAGATTCTCATAGACCCTTATTAATTATTACTGAATTTTGCTACTTGTACATAGAAAATTATACATAATCGATTATAGAATATGATGTAGAGGAAAAATATTGGATAAAAAAATTGATTATGTTTTAAACTGATAAATGATAGTGTCATGTGACATTAATTTTAGGTAATATATTTAAAATTATAAAATATAGCAAGATTCATTATTATTATTTAATCCAATAATGTACATATATAACAAGACTCATCATCATGTAACTGAAAATAAATTAATACACAATTAAAACCTATAAATAAAAAAGGAAAACCTTTTTTCCCTTTTTGCACCTCCGCCTCCGAGCAAAGTCCTTTAAATCTTGTTCCAAAAGAGTCGTGACAAAATTTCAAGAATTCTCACTTCACAAAACCCCAGAAAATCACATCCCCCAACTTCCCCGCAATCTTTATTTAAATCACACATAAAGCTTTCTTTTTTTTTTTTTTTTACCTGAAACCCAAAATAAAAGTCCAAAAGCTTCTGCGTTTTTCTATTCTTTTGCTGAACCCCACTTGATAAAGAACATAGCATCAGGACGACCAGGTCAGTATATATACAAAATTCCATTAATAATTTGATCCAAAAATCTTCCTTTTTTGCTGATCTCTTATTTTCTTGGCATTGGTATGGCATTTTTTTTCTGTGACATTGTTTTCTTTACTTTCTGTTGCAAGTCGGTAGCATTAGTTTGTAGATCCAATGGACGTGGTTTTTGCTTCAGTTTTGTAACTTTTGTTGGCTCAGAACTGATTTTATAGTAATTTTATTTTATTTTTCATGTGGATGTGTTCTTTTTTTCTTGGTTCTCTTGAATAGTTATGATGGAGATCATCTATTGATGCATTGGTGCAATGTAGGTGTTATTTTGATTAATTCTTGTTGCTACAATGTGATGATTGTGAAATATGTTTTCTGAAACTGTTTTAAAATGTGTATGAATTGACAATAAATATCATAGCTTTTTAAATGACCATTTCCGTTTCTCGATGCTATTCAGCACTAGTATTGGATCGTGGATCGATATCACCTAAAAGGCTTGGCAACTGGAATAGTTTAGTCAAAAAATGTCTAATTTCGGCTAGTGGAGACTGATTTATTACAGAATCAATTTGTTTGGATGTTAGCCATATGGAGTTTGCATGCCATCATAACTTAAAATTATGTTAGTGTGGGAAATTTCTAATTTTCTGTTTTCATTCGACCTTCTTGGTTGTCTAGGTCTGTTGAGTGGTTACTTCTGGAGCTAAACTCATATTTAGTGATATTGCCCCTGTTTGGTTCAACGAAAATGTTATATTAAAATATAAGTCGAAGTCAACAATTAATTTTAATCATATATTTCATGGACCATAACTTTTCAACTATATTCTATCAACTTTTTCAAAATCTACTACAAATATGATTTTTATCTCAACTAAACAGGGACTGAGGCTGAGCACGTTGTTCCCTGACTATTTAATATAAGTTGTTCGTGCGAAGGAAGCTTACCTCCATTTCTTTGTGACATATTGATCGATAGATTACTCCCATGTGAAGCTTAAGTTAATTCTGCAGTAATTCTACTTTCCGTTTACATCTTTTACGGCTATGGGATAAATAATCGTAGTTTACAGAGCGCAGAAATTATTGAATTCCAACCCCATTACTTGAAAGGAAACAAAAAGAGTACATCACAATAAATGTGAGTGCTTTAGCTTTCGTATGCTAGTTCTGACGAGACAAGAAATGATTAACACGTCTTCGGTGGTGAATGTCTTTATTTGGTGCTGTTATTTTACTTTATAGCCATGGTTCATGTGGCTTACAAAATTATGTCCTTCCTTTTTTTCTGAGGAGAAGCAAGCACAATTTCAATGGCTCAAGATACATCTAATTCTGAATCAACTCAGAGAAGACATGGTCTCTTAAAAGATCAAGTTCGATTGGTCAAGAGAAAGGATTCAGATCGTTATGAAATTGCCCCTATTCCTGATAATTTGTCATTTGAGAAAGGTTTTTTTGTTGTTGTTCGTGCTTGCCAGTTGTTGTCACAGAAGAACGATGGTCTGATATTAGTAGGTGTAGCTGGTCCGTCTGGTGCTGGGAAGACTGTATTTACTGAGAAGATGCTCAATTTTATGCCAAGCATTGCTGTCATCTCAATGGACAATTACAATGATGCTAGTCGAATTATTGATGGAAATTTTGATGGTAATTCAATTTATTCATTTCCTTTTTCTCAAAGACTTGTCTTATTGCATTCTAGCTGTTTAAAAGTTGACATTCTTGTTGTTAGTTGATTTGAAGTTGGAGGCTTGTCTTTCTACTTTCTACTATAGGCATTATTTTTTCTTCTTTTTGTATCCCAATATTCTTGTTTAATCTCTAAGTAAACAAGAAATAATTGTTCTCTTTTACCAATGAAGGTTTTCTTTTCCCTTTTGTTTTTGATTTTGAAATTTAGGTGTCCCTTTAAGTCTCACGTATAAAATTTATTTGGAAAAATAGAACTGGAGAATGGAGATGATTAATTTATTTGAATTTATCCTCTAAAATAGAGCATGTATATTCTAGAGACTATTGATTGATTAATATAACTTGTAAAAGCTCGGTACTTTGAGCACAACGTTCTATGACATTTGAAGGCTTAATATGAGTTTTATGCTAAGCCAGATTACAAAGCTTTGTAGACGTGGAAGAAGTAAACCTTGGCTTATTAGCAAATATGGTACTGCCTGCAATTTCTTGATGTCTAGATGTAACATGTTATTGAAATGGTGTCAAATATGTGAATTAAATTGTATCCAAAATGAAAATATTTACTTGACTCCATGCTCCTCTCTGTTTGGGAGACAATGTTTGATTGACCATGTCCAATTCAGAACTGGTATTGGCGACAGCATATTACTGCTGAAGCCACAAAAATGACCTTCTCTTTGGGATTTGACGTATTGATGGTTTTTTTTAATCTGTAGTCTTTTTCGTGGAGGAATAACATACTGAGACTAATGAAAATTGATGACATTTTGCATTTATCTCTTTACTGGATCACAACCCCTGCCTCCAACCCAAAAATTGTGTTCTAGAATCATTTGATCTGGTTTATCCTGAGATTTATGTACAATTACAGTTTCAATCTAAAGATAATACTACAAAATATCCCCCATTGTTCTGCACTGAATGTGAATAATTATTAGTCTTGCTATGTTTATCAAACAGACCCACGCTTGACGGACTATGATACCTTGCTGAAGAACATCCAAGATCTGAAAGAGGGGAAGCATGTTGAAGTTCCCATATATGATTTCAAATCTAGCTCTCGCACAGGATACAGGTTCCCCTCTTTGTAGCTCACTTATGAAAGCTCCCATAATGCAGTCTGTTTGAAAGCCATTTAGGCTCTTAGGACAGCGTGATGTGATTGAGGTTTTAGGGAAAATAGTTTTTGTTTAAATAATCTTATGTTTTTTATTTCAATAATTTGTTTTATATCCTGTATGGTTCAGATGGATATTAACTTCACAAGCTCATGAGTGCCATAAAAACAGCTCCTGTTATTTTATATATTAGTTTAGAAAGTTGCTTGGATTTTTATATCGTGCCAGGTTACTCCTGTTGATTTATTTAATGTAGAAATTTTTGACTAACTTAAATGGATGTAGGTTATTATGACTACCTAATCTCTCCACAGTGTTTCTTTGTTATGCTCAAGAATTCTTATTTATTAAGGCTATTGTTTTAGAAGTTAATAGATATTGTGTTGCTTCACGGAATGAACTATCACTTTATTAAGTCTTTGAAGTAGAGTACACTTGTGTGCTTCATCTCAACTATCATTTCCCGGTATGACCTCATGATGTCATGTGATGATGACAGGACACTTGAAGTCCCAAGCTCCCGCATTGTGATTATCGAGGGCATCTATGCTTTGAGTGAAAAGTTGTGTCCTTTACTGGATCTTCGAGTATCTGTAACAGGAGGTGTGCACTTTGATCTTGTAAAACGGGTTTTACGGGATATACAACGTGCTGGGCAGGAACCCGAAGAAATAATTCACCAAATATCTGAAACGGTTTGTTGCCTAATTTCCGGGTTAAATATGTGCCTCAAGTAAATAATTTCCTTTCGTAATTATCACCTAGGCTCCTCCACAGGTGTATCCGATGTACAAGGCTTTCATTGAGCCTGATCTCCGCACTGCACAAATAAAAATCATCAACAAATTTAACCCATTCACTGGATTCCAGTGTCCTACTTATATATTGAAGGTAACTATTTTATTTATAATTTCTACTTACATTATGATGCTAGTTCATGCTCGTGGGATGATAATGAAATATAACATTAACTGTGGGATCATGTTCTTCTAGTCTTCAAGGGAAGTGACTGTGGATCAAATCAAGTCTGTCATGCCTGAAGAATGTACTGAAGCAACAGAACAGACTTATGACATATATCTTCTACCACCTGGAGAAGATCCAGAGACCTGTCAATCATATCTGAGGATGCGGAATAAGGATGGAAAATACAATCTCATGTTTGAGGTCTGCTCGTAATATCATAGTCATTGGCACTGGAACAATTATCACACTTTTGAGTATATTCGTCATTCCATTTTTGTTTCCTAAAGATGCCTATAATGTATCATCATCATGTTTCGATTTCTAAAATTTTCTGTGTACTATTACATTGTAGCAGAGCAAATATTATTAGCATGTCATTAACACATTAGAGATGTTTAAGGAAAATTGAAAACTTGATTTCTGCCTCCTAGCAGCCATGCCCTGTCAGATCATCATGCATCTCTTCTTTTCCTTTGTTTCTTCTGCTCCTGTCATGAGTAATTGTGCCTTTTCGTCTTATGAAAGTTGAAGGTTTTTAATCATGTGAAACCTTACTAGTGTTTGACATTTCAAAGCTCTTTAATTCTCATACTCATTTTTAACCACGCTTTTATACAATAAAATATTTTGCACGTAAACCCAAAACTTTTCTCCAATTTTTAACTACACATTCTCCAAAAAAAATCATTATTCACAACTTTATTTTGTCAAAATAAGGGCTAAGTTTCTCATTTTGACCTCAAAATTTCAAATCCCTCTTACTCTGCCACGCTGGCACATAGATGAAGATACATTTGATTTTATTGGAAAATAGAGAGTAAGTATGAACCAACACTTACTAAGAGAAAGAAGGTTGGTGTTATTTCTTTACTTGTCTTTCCTATTTTCTTTTCATGGAAACCAAACTCTGTACAGAGGAAGTGAAAATAAAATTAGTGTATCCAGGGTCTATAATTCCCACCTTTTCTGGTATGAATTTTTGTTGCTTATGTTCAAACATAAAGTTTCTCTTTTATGCATGATTTTATGCTTATGCTACGTCTACGGCTCTTTTGATGCACAGAAAATTTTAGTGACTCGGAAAATGGGGAAACCACTATAAGTGGTTCATATCTCATAGTATCAACTGGATATTGACAAGAAGTTCAGTGACCACCGAAACGTCGAAAGAAATATTACCATCTTATTTCTTAGATTTATCATGCTTTTGAACTGTAGGAATGGGTCACAGATCCTCCATTTGTCATATCACCAAGAATAACTTTTGAAGTTAGTGTACGGCTTCTTGGAGGACTGATGGCCTTGGGATATACAATAGCAGCTATTCTGAAAAGAAGCAGCCATGTTTTTAGTGATGAAAGAGTCCATGTGAAAATTGATTGGCTGGAGCAGCTAAAGCGTCATTATGTTCAGGTTGTACACGTATCCTTCTTCCCTCCTTGCTACCATGTGCTAAGATCTCACATGCTAAATTTTTACTCTGCCTTTTTAATCATGTTTATTATGTCCATAGTGTCAGTCTTTCTGATGTTTAAGTAATTAAGTGAGGCTGGAGTTTCGTATGCCTACAAGTTCTGCTACTATGAGCATGTTTACCTAAGCTGTGCTTATATTAACATTTTTGGCTAAACACGCTCCATGTCCTTTCGTGCTTATTCTTCATTCTGAATTATGGACAATCCCTATCTTTTCTGGGCTTGACAATTACTTGGTTACCTGGTGTGTGATAAAGATGTGTAGTTGTTCGTAAATATATTATTTATAAGTGCTTATATCAATCTTTATCACGTAACTAGGTGATTATTGTTACCAGATTATCTGTAGCTTTCAATATTTAATAATGTATATTTTCGGCTATCTTTTTTTTGTTTATTATTGAGTTACCATCTACATGTTAAGTTGTCGGAGAAGAATATCCTTGGTCTTAAAGAATACACTAGCGTGATGCAAGATGGAGAATTTCTTTTGGAAAATGATATTTTTTTGTTATGATACTATGTTTACTCGCTGTTGACATACATTAGAATTCTTAGCCTGATGTGAAATATCCTTATTTCTCACCTTATATTTCAAAAGTGCATTGGATATACATAGTGCAAATAATTTGATGGTTTAGCACTTATTTGTTCGAACGATGACTTTTTATTCATTAGTTAATCTAGTCTAATCTCAGGTAGCTTGTTTTGTCACGTGGTCAGTTAAAGATCTATGTTGTTAAAAAATCTTTGTTTGTGACAGGTACAAGGCAGAGATCGCCTGGTAGTCAAATGTGTTGCTGAACAGCTGGGATTGGAAGGTTCATATGTTCCACGAACTTATATTGAACAAATACAGATAGAGAAACTCGTAAATGAGGTTATGGTATGATAACTAGCCCAGCATCTGCATATTCCATCATCTGCATATTAGTCCTAATCTGAAAAATTTTCAGGCATTGCCAGATGATTTGAAAACCAAGCTTAGCATAGATGATGAACTTATCTCAAGCCCAAATGAAGCACTTTCCCGAGCCGCCTCAGTTGGAAGGGCGGCATCAGGAGTTAAGACTGCAAAAAGGTTCTACTTTCTGTCATACACTTACCATATGACTTGTAATACACCAAGTATTCATGGGCCATTTCACTGAGTTGGGCTATTGTCAGAATAGTTTGAGGTTCAATACTAATGTACCTAGGTACAAGATTAATCGATATTTGCTGTTTAAATATTTCTTACGGCCCAATCTATGTTTGTGGTGAAATTTTTTTTGGCTACAGCTGTACTGTCCTCCTTGTTCTGGGAAAGATTGCTACTTCCTTAAAAGTTATAGAAAAATAGCCATCTCTTTCCTGTTTTACAGATTCATCTTTGGAATCTTTCTGGCCATCCTTCCTGGCCTTCTTGCTTACTTCAAGTTCACTTCCTACGAGTCCATATGAAATCATGCAAATATATGGGGAAAGCTGTAAGGCACTGTCATACCGGGAGCTGGGGATTGAGTTGCAATCTACAAGTATCTACACTGCATAGAAAGCTGGAACACCTTTTAAGATTCTCTCTTGGGGTTGCACTTCTTCTAGACTGTACAACTTACGTGGGCGTCCTTTGGTTGGTCGTACTGAGTTTTCCATTACAGCTCACGATATCCACCTGGCGTTTGAATAAACTAACTACCATTTCAGTACATTAAAAATTCAAAAACTGAAATCAATATTCTATCAATCTTGTTAAAGAAAATATTGTTTCAATGTAAGAGTATAGTAGAAGTAGCTCTGGACTGAATAGAGTGGACAACATGACTCGTGGAGCCAACCTTTAGTTTATTAGAAAGATTTTACAAATTCCATGGGGTGAGGTACCCCTAGATCTTTTGTTTTTACAAGATGTGTATGATTTTATGCTGTTAGTTACTTATCCCTTGTTTATCAGTTGAGGAATTATCACTATCTCAAACTCGTTTGTGACTTGATTTGTTTTGAACAGTGGTATGTCACATTCATATTCAACACATAGGGACCGAAACCTGTCTAGGATTAGCAGAAGGTTTGATGATAGGACGGCAGAGCCACCAGCTACATTAGGAAATCAGGTGACATTAAGTGTTGATTTTTCTGAAGTTTCCATGCCATACTAGATTCTTGTCTTTCTGTCTGTTTCTCTCTCATTCCGTGCATATGTGTGATAGGGAGCCATCACGCATCTGTTAGAACACATTTCCACACTAAATGATCGGATGGATGACTTCACATCTCGCATTGAAGAACTAAATTCGAAGTTAACTACAAAGCGAACTTCGCCCAGCTCACAAAACATAGCTTTACAAGCTGAAGCCTGTAATGGGTCAGTCCCAACTTCTTACTTCATATCTGGTTTGGAGAATGGATCCTTAACTGGATCCATCATGCCAAATTCCTCGTCTTCGTCCCAGTTAGCCAAAGAATCTCCTTTGATGGAAGAGGTATTATTTCTAGTTTATTCAGAAATGTTCTCTTTTTCTTGCACTATCTAGCAATGGTATAATTTTTTTAGGCTAAAAGTATCGTGCAAGCTTTTCATTGACGGTTGAGTTACTATTTAAAATAACATCATGTGGAAGTTACAGTTACGCATCTAATTGGTCGTAGGATAATGCAACTCCACTTGTGATTTCACATATATAAAGATTGACATTAAAGAAATGTCTTAATGTCAATGAAAATAGCGACTGGAGTATCCTATGAATTACCGGAGAACAAGGAAAAAAGAACCATTTTCTATTTAGTCATCTATGGATGAACATGAACTTGCAACTCTCACTGCCTGGTGTATCTGTTTCTCATTTTACCCAAACAGAGACGATGAAGACCAGAATAGTGACTGGTCATGCATAATTATGCCCCTGTTTGGCCCCCTTTAAAATATTTAATACATTTTTCTCCTCTTTTCAACCACAAATTCTTCAATAATATAATATTACACATAAATCAAAAAAATTTACCTTCTTTTTTAACCACACATTCTCCAAATAATGTCTATTCAAAAATACATTATCTCCAAAAATCTCATTATAATGGGGGCCAAATAATATTTATATTCTCATTGGTCGAGTTACCTGACTTTTGCTGTCTGATTTATCCCTCTCGTTCTGATATGTATCACTCTATTCTTAACAGATATCTGGTGTAGTGCGGGGACAACGCCAAATCATGCATCAGTTAGATAATCTTAGCAATCTTCTGCGTGATAATTTGGGTGAAAGGTCGCATCATGGTGGCCAACATAACAAAACTGATATTGTTAACATTGATCCAATCAAAATCTCCGTTATCTTAACATCATTGGCAATTGGCGGTTTGGGAATTTTCTTGTTTAAGGGTTTTCTTTCCCAAAAATGATTACTCAAAACTAATATTAGTCGAGATACAGGTCTTCGCTTCTCTCGTCTCTTTGCTGGTGTCCTATCGGATCCTGCTGAATGTTTTACAATACACCCTTCTGGTCGGGAAAAATACTGTTCATGGATCGTCTGATCTGTGATTTTTGAGGCATTGGATCATATTTCTCATGTTTGTCAATGGAGGGTATACTTTTTGGAACGTATTGTAGCTTTCTGGGGTCCGTCCTTAGGATCTTCTGACTTTTTCTTAATGTTTGAGTGCTTCTAATATAAGAAAGCATTCAAATTTTGATGCAAAGTTTTACTTCTGCATGAATTGGGTTCCATTTTTCATTATTTTCTGGATTGGTCAAGATTTTGCTGCTGTGTGAAAACAAAAAATGGTGAACACTTTGCTTTCTTAGGATAGCAGAGTGGATTCGACTACACTAAACAGTGCTAAGAAATTAAAATATTGCATATTGCACATTATTTATTCTTATTTAGTGTTACATGAGAATCATGCTGTGACGCTGTGTACACTGTCCATATGTACACAGTTCCTTGAAAAGTGATTGTGCAATAGGAAAGACTGACTTTTTGCATTCTACTCATAAGAATTGGTTGTTTTCAAGTCGTTTTCTGTTTTTGATTTTTCAAAACAGTGAAAACACGTTCTCTTTCGTATTTTCGAAAACGCGTTTCTGAAAACAAATTAAAAATTTATATAAAAAAAACCTGAAACGACAAATTTGTCGTTTTGAGTGTTTTTAGTTATAATCAAACCAAAATTTTTAAAACGCATTTTGGATGTTTTCAAAACAATTTTTCAAAATATCAAAAAGAAAACATTTTTAACAATCTCAAAATGGACACTCAAAATACAAAATTCAAAATGATTTCAAAACACAAAATTGAAATACAAAGAAAACAACAAGTCTTTACCTCCGAGGTTTAGAGTTGGAAATGAAGGTTTTAGGGCTAACTTTGTTACTTCTGTAGCTGGGACATGGTAGGTAGCAGGAGCCTGCCCAAGCATGTTTCGCTAGCTTAAAGTTCAATTATAAGTAAATAAGTCATTTTAAAATAATTTTTTTATTGATTTAGAAATAAATAATTACTTATGTGAGCTTGAAATTAAAAGGCATAAATGCTACTCTAACTTTTAGTTGTGTTTTTCTTACGTACCTAAACTTTTATTTTTCTCTAATCCATAATTGAACTTCCAAATATGTTTCTCATCCATCAGGGGTGGAGCCAGCCTGTAGGACTGGGGGTGGGGCCCACGGGAGTTCGGGGGTAGCGCCCCCAATTTTTTTTTTTTTTGATACCTAAAG
>CAIGRQ010214456.1:0-10345 GCA_903798375.1 Fraxinus sp. D2006-0159 | reverse complement strand
AGGCAGATTAGTATTGAATGAAATAAAATTTTATTGAATTTCTCTTAATTGAAATTCTTGTTGTGAGATTTGTGTCTTTCCTATACGCTTCCCCTGCATCACAAGCACACAACCACCACCCAAGGAGAAGTTGCCAAAGTATTTACAGATTTCTATGACAAACTTCTAGGTACGGATGCTAACCATGGGCAAATTGATTCAAGTATTTTCGATAACAGGCCTTTACTCTCTCCGGACCAAGCTAGATTTCTTACCATGGATATCACTACAAATGAGATTAAAGTCGCCTTATTCAACACTAGAGATGATAAATCTTCGAGTCCAGATGGATTTACTTCTTGTTTCTTCAAGAAGGAATGTGACATTGTTGGGGATGATTTTTGTGGTGCCATCGGGGAATTCTTTTCGGCCAACACACTTCTAAAGCAGATCAACCACGTGGTTATTGCCTTGGTGCCGAAATCTTGCCACACTCTGACAGTTGGGGACTACCAACCTATTTCTTCTTGTAACATTACTTACAAGGTAATCAATAAAATCCTACCTTCCAGATTATCTCCCATTCTTGAATCTATAGTGAATCAGGCACAAGGTGCATTTGTTGAGTGGGAGCATGATCGAGAACATCCACCGCACAAGAGCTATTAATTCAATACAACAGGAAACGTGTATCATCTAGATGCCTTATCAAAATCGATTTGAAGAAGGGGTATGACTCTGTGATACTACTTTCTAGAGGCGATATTATTTCGGTTCGAATATTGATGGAATGCTTAGCCAAGTTTCGGGACATTTTCGGGGCTAAAGATAAATGCAGCCAAATCAAGTCTATACACGGCTGGTATCTTTAGCCCGGAATTGGATGAAATTCTTGAGGTAACGAACATTCCTAAAGGTGCTAATTTAGGTATTTTCACTTGTCTCGGGAATATTAAAGGTTAACTACTTCAACCCTTTTTTAGAGAAGATTGCTACCTATATTAGTACATGGACAACCTCCTCTTTATCTGATGCTGGAAAGACCGAACTGATTAGGGCCATTTTGCAAGGGGTGGAATGCTTTTGGCTATCCATTTTTCCTATCCCAGCTCATGTCACGGATAGATCGGCTATGTAGGAATTTCTTGTGCAATCAAAGAAGCCAATGGTTGCATGAAAATGTACTTGCCTGTCGAAGAATGAAGGAGGCTTGGGCTTCAGGGATATTAGGTATTGGAACACAGCCCTCCTTACTAAATCCCTACGGAATGTTCACACAAAAAAGGATACATTTTGGGCTCGATGGATCATCGCATCTACCTTAGAGATGTATCCGTTTGGAATAGATTACCCAAGAAAGAAAACTCGCAATTGTTCAAGAGACTTCTTCATATAGATTTTCTTACTTATGGGGATGAGTCCACTCATATGGCCATGCAGAAGATTGAAAGTTGGACACAAGGAGGGAACATCTGTATTTCACTTGCCTATAGCTACTTCAGGTTGAAAGGAATGAAGACAGTCTGGGCAACGTTTTTTTGGAATACATGTATCACACCGAAGCACTCCTTTATCCTTTGGTTAGGAGCCAAGTCTAAGCTACTAACCAAGAATAAATTACAGCATATTGATAGAAACTGTGTGCTCTGTGGCACTTCAACCGAATATGTTCAACACTTGTTCTTTGAATGCACTATAAGTTCATATGTGTGGATGCAAATCAAAGACTGGCTGGGCATTCGACGAGCTATGTCCACTATCGCTAGCTCTTTGAAATGGATTAACAATGAAACTCGAGGCACTCATGGCAAAGCAAAGCTAAGAAGATAGCCCTTGCTTGCACTATTTTACTAACTATGAACAGCACGCAATAGGATGATCTTTGAGGATCTTCGGCTACACCGATCATCATTGTTAGAAGGATTAAAACATATGTATATAAGGTAATGTGTATCCTCATGTTTTAACCCATTATGAGTCGCTAGTTTCGGATCAATAGATTGTTTCGTTTGTACATTATTATTATTATTTTTTTTTTTATGTAGTTTTGCATGTGTATCTTCGGAGTACTAGTACATAAATACAATTTACATTTAACTAGACCAAAAAACAAAAACTTTGTAAACACTTCCCATACATGCTACAATTTACATTTAACTAGACCAAAAAACAAAAAGCAAAAAACTTTGTAAACACTTCCCATACATGCTAAAACCCATTTCTCGGTTACAATACGCTCCTCCCTCTCATTCATCACAGTGGCCTATGATGTAGCCCAAATCTTTAATTCGCATTCTCTTCGTCACCCTTGTGTTGTACCCAGGTTAGATTTGGCTTCTCGTCTTTGCTGCAATGCTTCTTGGAGAAATTTTCGTGAATGGTTTTCCAAATACTCAACAATAATCAATCAAAGGCAAGACGTTTATGTGTACTTATGTGTTTTCTCTGTTAATTTAAAATTGTCTGCTCAGAAGTCATATATAATTGCTTGGTTGACAGGCGATTTCAACCGGGAGAAGTTTCTATCACATCGATTGCTTCGATCAGTGAATACTCGTTTTAGATCCACAGTTGGTGCCTTAGATGGATTTATTCACAATTCTTAATCTCTTGATGGTCTATTTTTCTAGATGCAAAATAATAGCATAATACATTATAAACTACATCATAAACGGTCTTCAAATTCTTAATTGAACAGTTTAACGTCTGCAAACAAATAAAAGAAAAACTTATAAAGCAACTATTATTTTTGTTGGTAGAGGCAATGTGGAGTACTCCCAAATTGGGTCTATTAGAAATAATTCTTCAATATTTTTGTGCAGTGAGCTATTATCAAAAGGGTCTGTCAGATTTTTTATTTTTTGTGGGCCAAAAGCCTTGAGGCCGTGCTGTGAGGTGTACGCCTCTTAAAACCATCTAAAAATCAGGGTCTTCAGGCCTTTTTTGCGCGCCTCACAAGCCTTAAGGCGGGTTTCAATTGGGTTTTTCAAACCATGATTAGTGTTCAATGCGAATGGACAGAACAACTAGATGTTAATAACTGAGTGTTGAAGCAAAAGATACGAAATAAATAAAAAGAGAATGTCCCGGCAGAGGACTGTGATGATGAGATGACACACTCTTCTTGGATGCCATAAGGAGTTTGTCCATACCAGGGAGGTTTAGATGGCAACCATCTCAATGTATGATGGAGAAGGGGTCTTGCTAATCTCCTACACACATATAAAATGTAAATGACGTAGAATGGAGCCAATGTCGCTTGAAGTGCTGAGCTTTCTTCCCCACATAGCTAGGAGCCTAGATGGTTCAGAAAGTTGAGACTAGAAAGCGTTATTTGTTGGTCCCAAACTGAACAAGTCGTGTTCAGACCAATACTTGAAACAATTTTAAGTATTCCTTGACACCGTGTCAAAATTTGCTTATTAACATTTCTAGCAATTCTAGAGACCACATTACACAGTTTTTGAGACTATACCAAGTAGTGTGCTTAAAAGTGATTGAGAACACATTAAGCATGCATTTGTCTTTTCTAGCATTATTAAGGCAGTTATAAGTTTTTATTTATTTGTTTTTACGGGAGTTTTGACCACTTTAAAGCTATATTTTTCCATACCCATTAACACGTACGCCAAGCTCAAAGTTATTGTAGAAGAAACATACTAACCCCCAATAGAAGCTTTTCAGAACTACCTGCCATGTACCTTACCACAAACCTCATTGTGCTTTGGCTTCTTGAAATTTTCCTTTTTTTGTGCTGGCAACTTCTTGTGTACCTTTAGGATCTCTATAACCGTTTCTTTTCTCTCTGTAAAAGTTTGTTTTTTGTGTTGTTCACACGATTTTGCTGAATTGTAAATTCAAGATTATCTCACTTGGTCAAAACATTGATGGGACTCAAGAAGCCAAAAGAGAAAACATTTAAGCCAAAAATTGCAGTTTTTCCCATTTTTATGCAAGTTATGAACCAAAGATCCTAATTTTTTTTCTTCTGCTGGTATGAACTAAAATTTAATCTTTGTGGTCATATATGGCTCTGCCGAATTGGCATTGTTGGACATTTTGAAGTTGAGATGGTGTAGTGGCTATAGGGGCGGTAGTGTTGGTGGCAGTGTCTTTGATTATATTAGCCATGATGGGATGAAAAAGGTCAAGAAGATGAATCAAATGCAAACCAAATATTGATTATTTTGTAACTACGTTGGGCATCGTTTGGGCGTTTGAAAATATGAATCAGAAGACAAAATATCCTAATAAAGTGGATTGGGTAAACCAATGCACATGCTGGCTTGGTGTTGCTTGTTGAATTGGACAATTTGCTTATCTGAGATGCTGTTATTTGATGTTTACTTGGCTACTCAATTCTCTTGAATTGTTTCCTGTGCATGAAATTGCCAATAAGGCCTCTCTCTTTTGGTGAAACTCATTTCCTACCATGGCTGGATAATATATATATATATATATATATATATTTATTTTTATTTTTTATTTTATTTTTTAAGTTTAATAATGTTAAAAAATTAATTAACCTAGAGAATGTAAAGAAGTTGAAGAAAGTGCTGTTAGAGATGTACCTCATTTTGCAATAGTTTCTCTGCCATTTCTTTTCATCCTGACTTTACATACTTATAAGGCCATTTGGACTTTATTCTTTTGCAGCTGTTGAGGTATTTATCCGGTCAGCATGGCATATGGATTATGTTAATTTTGCTGGACCCATTCAGCATTTAGAACAGCAACTTCATTGTCTGTGACCCAAGGTGTTTGTTAAGGGTTTCAAAATATTGGCAATGGCCAAAATAAATTTTCGATTTCTTCTTATTTTCTCAGCAATTCTTCGAGTCTTCTTAATATTGTATGGGGAGTGGCAAGACACTCATATGGAGGTCAGGTACACGGATGTCGACTATCTTGTCTTTTCTGATGCTGCAGCCTTAATGGCATCTGGAAAATCGCCTTATGAAAGATCAACGTATCGGTATTCACCACTGATTGCTGCTTTTCTCATGCCAAATTCATTTCTTCATCACCTGTGGGGAAAATTTCTCTTCTCGACCTCAGGTATACCCTGTTTCTTAATTAACAAAGTGCAGCAATTTTGAAGTGGAGAAAGAACTGGGTACTAGTTCACTGATTAGAACTGGGTATATATAAATTATTTTTTGAACTTTAATGAACTGAAAACATTAGTCGAAAGGAGAAGGAGAGTATACTTTGTACTCAATTATTAACTTTGAATTCTTCAGTTTCATGTGTTCATCATCTCTTGATCAGTCAGAGGAAATGGTAAACTCTGGAGTTAATATCTGTTGAGTCCTATATCGTTAATATTAGTTTTATCCTCTTTTGGAGCTGAGGAAAATATTGGTGACTAAAAGTGATGCAGTTGCACCTGTACTCGAATAATAGAAGTACAGCTTTTATTATGAGTAGTTTCTGCCTTTCTGGATTCTTGGAATTACTTTTAGCTTGTAGTAATACTAATATTTGCTCCAAGTACTGTTGGTTTTTGACCTTTAGTCTGTGCACAAAAGTTTGAACTAGATCAAACTGATATAGAATCTCTTTCATAGTTTTCATTTAAAGGGACAGAAAGAGAATAACATGGAGTTAGCTTTAGGACATTAGCTCTGCACTTTTATATCATGTAGGTAGCTTCTCTTATGCAAAGAAACAAAATTCTCAATGGAATTTCTGCTTTGGGCTATATTAGGGCATCTCTTTCTCACTCCAGGGGATCTTTTTGTCTTTACCAGTATTTATATATGTGTCTATTATATTACATGTAAGTTTTATACTTGCATTTAACATTCTGTTCAACTGCATTGAACTGTACCATACATGTTGGCAATCAAATAATAATAGTTTTAAACTGAATTCAAGTGACAGATCTACTTGTAGGATTGTTTATACACGCCATTTTGAAGCTGCGAGGGGTGCCTGAGAAACTATGCACTTCCTCTATGATGGTATGGCTTTTTAATCCTTTCACCTTCACCATTGGCACCCGTGGGAATTGCGAGCCCATTGTCTGTGCCGTGATTCTGTGGATCATTTTGTGTCTGATGAACGGTACAATTTCTATCAATTTTAATTTACTCATTAGTAGAATCTTTCTTATAATTGCTCGCGTGTTGATCTAGATATCTGTTTCTGTAGTATGCTTATCAAGTAAATTTAGCAATGCCAGACGGAAAATTTATTTGATAGGAACTTGTACTGATGTGAAAAAGCAGAATATCTGTAGATATTTGAAGGTACCATTAACAGATGAATTGGCAGTTTCACTAAATTACTGAAATCAAAGAAAGGTCATGCATTGAATGCATAAGAACCTCTAAAAGGAGAAAAGACATGGTACAAATTACGAGTTTGGTCTTAATATTATGTTTTACATGTAGGTAACCCCAAAATGTGTCTGCTTTGTGAACTTTCCAGTTGTTGAAATTCCTACAAAGCCAGCCCTGAATTTCAGTTTTTCTCTGCTATTGTAGGAATGATTTTTATGCATCTTGTCCTACACTTTAAATACTTACATGCGATTACATTCAAACCATTTTCTGCTTTCAAACTCTTATTCTGCATTTCTCTATCATGTGAAAAATATTTCATTGGAGCGCATGCGACTGGCAGCACCCAATTAGTGCACGGTATACTGCATCAATCTTCATGCATGGAATTATAAAGGTAAATATGAAAAACATAATAACAAATATACGGAAACAAAGATAGAAGTACGTGAACTCTAAAGTAGCGTATAAAGCTTAAATCTTCATATGCCATATAACTTGAAAATCGGATAATGTGAGGGATTAGAGAGAAGGATCTGCATTTTATGGCTTGGGCATGCACCTTCACTTCAAGGAAAAAATTTAGTTTCCAATTCATTTTTTCTTTTTCTTTTTGACCATTTCCTATGTGAATTCGATTAAAAAATTGACATTTTTATTTGTCTCCATTGTCTTGGATGCAGGCCAGCTGGTGCAAGCTGCATTTTGGTATGGGCTCGTTGTTCATCTGAGAATATATCCTATAATTTATGCACTGCCCATAATCTTAGTTCTTCGTCCTCTTCACTTCCAGCCCGGTAAAAAGCCTGCCCTTGTGGACTGGAGCTCTAGAAAATTGAAGTCACTCCATGGCTCAAGCAAATTGAGATTTACTGATTTACAATATATTCGGGTCTTTTTGACAAGCATTTTTACTTGGAGGAGACTTGTGTTTGGGCTTGTTTCTGGATCCACCTTCTTCATCTTAACTGGATTGTGTTTCTACTTTTATGGATGGGCTTTCTTGGACGAGGCGCTGCTATACCATCTCACTCGTACAGACCCAAGACACAACTTTTCAATATACTTTTACCACATATATCTCCACTATGAACTAGAGTTCTCAAGCCTGGAGAAGCTCATCTCCTTTCTGCCTCAGTTCATTGTGCAGCTAGCTCTCATCTTCCGCTTTGCATATGACTTGCCATTCTGTTTCTTTGTGCAAACGCTAACATTTGTAGCATTCAACAAGGTATATAAAAACATATAACCTTATCTTATTTTTACCCTCTCTGAGTACTAACATGAATTGCATCGTATTCTGCTTAATCTTATTACAGGTAATTACTGCACAGTACTTTGTTTGGTTCTTCTGCCTATTGCCTCTAATACTACCGTGGAGCAACATGAAGCTAAAGTGGAAAGGCGTATCCTGCATCTTTTTGTGGATGGGAGCTCAAACTCATTGGTTAATGTGGGGTTATTTGCTGGAATTTCGAGGCAAGAATGTTTTCATTCAGCTATGGATGGCAAGTTTATTGTTCTTGGCTGCTAATACTTGTGTTCTTATTAATATTATCCACGACCATGCATACTGTCCTGTGTTTAAAGAGTTAAATGAAGAAAAATCAGACAAAACGAGGAAACATGACTAATATATTTTGTTTTGAAATATTAGTGGTCCAGCAGTGTAGGGAAACTGATTAGGTTATTGGGTTGAGTAAAGCTACTCAAACAGGGGAAATTGACAGGTTTGGTCTTGCTGCTTTTTTTTTTTTTTTTTTGCCATTCTGTTTCTTTGTGCAAACGCTAACATTTGTAGCATTCAACAAGGTATATAAAAACATATAACCTTATCTTATTTTTACCCTCTCTGAGTACTAACATGAATTGCATCGTATTCTGCTTAATCTTATTACAGGTAATAACCGCACAGTACTTTGTTTGGTTCTTCTGCCTATTGCCTCTAATACTACCGTGGAGCAACATGAAGCTAAAGTGGAAAGGCATATCCTGCATCTTTTTGTGGATGGGAGCTCAAACTCATTGGTTAATGTGGGGTTATTTGCTGGAATTTCGAGGCAAGAATGTTTTCATTCAGCTATGGATGGCAAGTTTACTGTTCTTGGCTGCTAATACTTGTGTTCTTATTAATATTATCCACGACCATGCATACTGTCCTGTGTTTAAAGAGTTAAATGAAGAAAAATCAGACAAAATGAGGAAACATGACTAATATATTTTGTTTTGAAATATTAGTGGTCCAGCAGTGTAGGGAAACTGATTAGGTTATTGGGTTGAGTAAAGCTCTACTCAAACAGGGGAAATTGACAGGTTTGGTCTTGCTGCTTTTTTTTTTTTTTTTTCTTCTTTTAATAAATTCAAAATTTCTTCTGTGTCTCCGCACCCGCACCTTTTTTTATTTTTTTTTTTTTTTGCCAAAAATTCTACTTATTTACATTTTACACAAACTCATTCCATACATACATATAATAAATTCAAAATTCCTTCAGTGTCTACGCACTCGCGTCTTTTTTTTTTTCTTCTTTTTTTTTTTTGCTAACTGTCAAATGAAAAAAAATGACACGAGCCCCTCTTTTAAATTTTGTCGCCAAACCCGTTCATGTAGCATGGCTGGGGTTGGGTTTGACTGTTGTGGGTCCTATGAAATAAATAGTTAAATTTAAATGTTGACTTTGATTTCAATTTTAATTCAATTTTTTAGTTGAAGAAACGGCAGCTTAACATTATTTTGTCTTGAATATAGATGTAAAAGTTAATACTTTATGAACACAAATTAAGTCTAGAAAAGTATTTGAGCGACACTGATTTACTGATTCTTGTACTATTTTTTATTTTTTATTTTTTATTTTTTTTATCCACCGTATTTGATTCTTGTGAGGTTATGATCTTCAATGCACATAAACGGAGTCTATAATCGTATGAAAATAAAAAAATTACGTATCATGTAAATTTATAATTAATAAATTAAAAAAAAATTAGGGACGCAATTTGTGATATGACTTATACGCACAAACAAATACGGATGTAATATGATATGCAATTTGTAATTTGAATTAATAGATAAATAACAATAAATCATTATATCGCAATGTGTAATTAGAGCTTTGCCATTTGTACAGAAAAAAATTGCTCACCGTGTTGACGAATCACATGTGATTGGTGGAAAAATTGTCTTATTTTTTAAATGAGAAATGCTACATTTACACACTTAGTAAACAACTCTCTCACACGTGTGTAGGCTCCACAGGCCCCACAATATGGGCCCTACATACATGTGAGATGATTGTATACCAAGTGTGTATAAGTAACAATTTTGTTTTTAAATATGTCAACGATGCCAAGAAAGCGAAAAAAAAAAATAAAATCTGGCATTTTTCTCATAATTAACACTTAAACCAACATTTTCAAAAAATAAAATAAAAGTAGCATTTATCTTATCAATATTAACGCCATGTGTAAGTACTTTATAATCATCCTAACTTATTAAATGCATAATTTCAACTATCGCTACAACGCTAACACAGTGTGTGTTGGATTTTATTGCAATGTTTTACAATGTCATCCATTATGTACAAGATTGAATCGTTCCTCCAAACATCAAATGATGCGAGTTTTGAACATAATGGATGATATTGTTGGCCTCAGTAGATTTCAACTACCCGACACTTCAAGAAATAATGGGAATAATGGGCTACATTGAAAAAAAAAAAATCACTCTATGCTTCTTATAAAATAACTCATGTCAGGTTCGTAAAGAGCAAATGATTCATGAATTTCGATAGATTTTCAATGAAGACCATACTTTCACACCCATATTGGAAGATGATGCATACGACCTTTCCTTGTCTTGATGTGTCCATTATCTCCATTGAGTCTTTGTAGTGAAACTCATAATCACCAAATAGAGCATTGTATGAATTTTCGATTTTTTTCAACACTTTCTCGATCGAGTTCGTCGCACGCGCATCGGGCTTGCCTAGTACAAATTACCTCTCCTGTATGGTTTACATGTTGGATATTTGGGGCCAAATGTAACATCATAAAATGTGTGTGCTATTATTTAAAATATATTAGTA
>CAIGRQ010214451.1:0-10411 GCA_903798375.1 Fraxinus sp. D2006-0159 | reverse complement strand
GGGGCCGACGCCTCCACCGAAGGCCAAATCGAGGAAAGCCCCTTCCTGAAACCCAAAGCGAGGAACTGTCGAAGTCACCAGCTCCGACAGACAGTGCAATCGCCCACACAAAAATACTCACCAAGCACATGCGGTGCCGGAAACACTGGACAGTGCCGTCGACACAAGCGGGCAACCACAGGTTCGAGAAAAATAAAAAATAAAAAATCTATGACTCTAATACCATGTTATGAAAAAGGAGAATAATTTATTTATTATTACATAGGAGAAGATTCATATATATATATATATATACAAATTGAGGAGCAATCTAAATAAGGAAAGAATCCCTAATAATTAGTCCCTATAATTAAGTTATTATTTACACTAACATTAATCAATCACATTTAATTCTTTGAAAAGCGAATTAGAATTTATTTCTAGTTTTTTTTTTATTTTTTATAGAAATACGAGAGCTCACATCCGTCACGTGCTTTTACTAGGCAAAAGACTTTGGACAAGTTTAGTATGCAGAAAATGATATTATTCATCCAATTCGCAAGATTCAAGAACTTTATGACATAATATTTGAAAAAATCAAAAGTTACTTCTAAAATTAAAAAGCTATTTTTGATCATGTTTAAATAATTTCCTAAAAGTCCATTGTCTGGTTTAAAAAACTTTCAAAAGAAAATTGGCACAATATAGCTTGTGAATTTTTTTTACAAGCAGCAAAAGTCCTACCAAACCGACCCGTCATATCAGCCCCCATTATCTTTTGTAATAGATAACTTATCAGACCAATTGAACAGCACATTTACATGACACTAGACGTCATGGATTTCATAAGTAAATACGAACCCCATCTTTACAAGATTGAAATTTCAATTTGCAACCAATACCAATCAATCTGAACATCACATTCTCAAACTCTTACCATTTTCGAGCCAAATATCCCTAAAAGCTTACGCTTACAATTATATAACAACATTTCTTGTGAAATAACAAGAGAACAAATCTATGCTGTGCAATTACCAGAAAACTTGTAAAGGGGCAATGTCGACCATGCTAATATCAATCTTATTGAATTATTTCCATAACTTAACAGAACTGTCATGACTTGCTGAGGCAACCATTCCCGTCATTGGTGACTGTGCCAAAGCAGCAACGATGTTCTCATGTGCCGGTACTGTCATGCTTTTGTTCTCAACCACGTTCCATAGCTCCAGAGACTACAATAACAACATTGTTTAGGGACTATTAATTGCTACAACTCAAGAACAAATCTAGTAGAAAAGAATATTAATTAAAAAAAAAAGTATAGGTTGTGGGGATGCAATCATTTGAAGCCCATACAAATCATAATAATTTTTCATCGAAATTTTTTAACATCCATAATCTGTTATTTTATTTACCCACCGTCGCAAAGTTTTCCGTGGGCCTCTTTATCTGGATCCAAAATCAATCCTTAAGCATACAAGTGTTGGAACATCATCTGGTTTAAAATCTTATAACCAAGATATGTTTTCTCCAATGTGGTTTTATACCCAGCACAAAGGCAATTAGAAGTAGGTCATTTATCACAATCGCACAAAAAGGAAATCACTTGAGTGATGATGTGGATCCATTATCCGGTAAAATACAGGTCAAGAAGGCTGATTAGATTATAGTTACCTAGAACTGATAAAAGAGAAGGAATTACCTGCAAAGTACCAATCACCAAAAGAGCTGAATAACTTGGATGAAAAACACAAGAATAAAATTGGTTCCCATTGGAGTTGAGCTCATGAATGCATTCTCCAGAAGATACGGACCAAACTTTAACACAGTCCTTACTGACAGAGGCCAACAATTCGCCACTGAGATCCCAGCAAAGGTAGTTAACCGCTCCAGAATGTCCCTAGTAACACAAAATTTTGGGAGGCGAGTCTAAAATTAAACGTAATCACCAAATAGGAAAAATAATTACTACTGTTGCATAATTACTTTACCCTGTTGATCATATAAAGCTACCACACATGCACACAAACCTGGAATGAGTTCATATGCCTGTCAGTTTCAACATCAAAGATGGAAACCACTTCCTGTGTTGCTGCTGCCAGTAACTGTCCTATCATTGGTTGAAATCTCACTTGTGCACTGCCTCCTTGCTACACAAGCAATGGATAAAACGACTTCAAAAATGAAAGACAACTAAGAAGGAATTTGAACCTATTAAAGACATTCAAAGAAGAATCCAAGATTGGTTTATGAAGCCTAACCTTAGAAATCCGAGTCAATGAGAATTGGTTGATATTCCAATAGCGAATTTCATTGTTGCTATCACAGAAGCAAAAAAGATCATTCTTCTTGGGATGAAAATCGAGGGACATAACATGGTGATCATGTCCAGTGTACGCGTTCAAACAATAGCCTGGCTGCATCAGTAAATTTGAATTGAATTAAGTACCCATAGAAGTGGAATAGTACTCTGTAAACACATATACAGAGGTTTGTCTAGCCAAATAAATATTATGGAGTTTTAACAGGGCATATATTCTAAACAGCCTGAAAGAGCAGAAGCAAGGCCCTGCAATTAAATGATATTGGTTCATATTGAATAACAAATAGTGAAAAACAAATTCAAAGAGGAGCTCGAAATCATTACGTTAGCTGCATCCCACAATCTGACCGACTTATCAAATGAAGCTGTCGCAAGTTGAGTAGAATTTGGCCGGAAGCGAATGTCCGTAATTAAGGATTGATGTTCTTCTGGGGTGGTCTCTGTCTGCAGGGTATCCATGTTCCAAAAGACAGCCTGATGCAAATAGAATAAATATAGTGGGACATAGCACAACTTAAAATCAAGAGCCAAAAATTAAGCAGTAGTCCAATAATGTATTGAAAGAACGGAATGAAACTTAATAGCTTCGCTACCTATAGAGCCATAAAATTCTGCTCACGCTCCATTATGGCATCTATAGCCACAGATTATTCTGGGCTACTAATGGATTATGGATTGTGTGTAGCTAATTCTCCCTAATTTCCAATCGTTTACAAATATATTTCAGACCATCTGTCGAGCAAAAATAAAGTTTACAAGTACACAAAGATTTGGGTTACTGAGAAAATATATTATAATAGTAAATAAATAGCAGCTTAATGCAGTTATAGAATTTGAACAGACGAGTCGAACTGCCTCGGTACCATATTCAATAAACAAATTTGATAGTTACAATCTAAAAATCTTCAGTTATCTGAATGAGGCTTATACCTTTTTATCATGTCCAGCACTAGCCAACAATTTCCCATCCGAAGAAAAATGACAAGAAGTCACACTGTTTCTAGTCCGTATACAACCAACCTCCGCAAAGGAAAAACCTGAAATTAATTTTCGCAAGCGAATTGACACTTGACATGATTAGAGTTGTGCAAGGAAACAAAAATCCTCACAGGCACGGAAAACATGTTATTAGAGACCACCTTTAGACAACTCTGTTTTGTGCTCGGTAAGAGTTTGTTTCAAAGTGCTGTATATATTTCCATCTCCATCATGCGACAAAAATGATTCCACGTTCTCGTCAAAGGAACCAACATCTCTAAAATTGTCCAAATCATCCTGTGACATGAGGGAAACAAATTAAATGCCGAAATAACATGTCATGTTATATCAAGAAGAACTCCAAAGTCCATGACAATATTTTAAAGGATACAAGTTCGATAGGCAAAACTCCAAAATAAATGCAGGATTAATAAGACAATTCTGTTATGTCATACTCAAATCAACTTCAAAATCAGCTCATAGAGATCAAATGTCCACGACTAATACATGAACACCAGTTTGATACTCAAGAGATACTCTTTTAAGATTCTATAAAACAGAGAGCCATCTAACCAACTTAATAGAAGTGTACAAGTAATGGCACTAAGTAGGACATCCAAGGCTCACCAGCTGATTCGTAGTTGATGCAATACCACCTGCTCCCTCTGCACCATAAATCATCATACTCTTGGGCGCACTATTGACATGCTGCAGGCTACTTCCATCACCAGGTGTATGTGTTGATTGTGGTGAATTGGGGGAGTGTCCCACTGTATTCCCGGTGCCAGTACTATTGGCAGGTCCGGATGAAGAGTGTTGTTTTCTTTTCCTGTTATTCTGTTTCATTATAACACAGCACGTCACATTATCCAAAAAGCTTGACAGAGAAATGCAAAGGAAACGAAAAACATGGTGCAGACAACCCAAATGGAATTGTTTCTGATGGGAGAAGAAACTAATCCCACAAAAGTATGCCCACTTCCCATAAGCGGACTATACAGATGTTAAGAAAAATTAATAATATATGTGTAAGCATGAGAAACCTGTTGCACTTGCTGCTGCTGCTGCTGTAACTGATCTGGTTGTTGAGAGGAAGACTGCTGCATCTGGCCCATCTTCATCTGTTAAACAACAACAATTATTCAAGCATTTCAAATAACTCGAATATAATAATTATCGTAAGACAGAAATGAAGTACGGAGAGAACCCCACCTATCAAAGCCTACGATGTAATACAGCGAGGACCTTGCCAAGTAAGCATATCGCTTTCCCACAATTTATAATTAGTCATCCTAATGATTCATTTTATAAACTAAGAGAAAACACCGTTGACACGGGATCCTAACCATGCAGGGTAAATAATCCTAAAAGAGGACAAAAAACCTTTAATAGGCATGAGAAGAATAGGATAAAAACAAAAACATTGAGCATGACAGAAGAAAATTAATTTATCACAAAATCAAAGCAAAGAATAAATGCAAGCACACTTTTTCAATCTAATGATTGATGAGAAAATGTCAAAAAAGTTTCCAATTAATTCTCAGGCAATCAACGTTCTTAATTCAATATCTCATAAATCTAATTCTCTCACAGAAATATATGTTTGAGAACTAACTACTTATTGGGGAAAAAAAAATTAGGAATCAATAATGATCCACACCTATAACTTTCATGGGTATCTGACTATCAACTACATATTGCAATAGTGGAACTTTTCTAGTTTGATACGTAGATTACCTAAGTAGTATGAGCATAATGACACAACTTCAAAAAACAAAGATTGGAACAGCTAATAAATTATTGAATTAAAACATGTAATTTAAATTTTAAAATAGACAATCCAAAACATTGGTGGGAAAATTCATCTAGGTCAGAAGTTTTGTTAATGGATTAGCAAAAGATAAAAACAATAGTTGATGCAACAGCGCAGAAACCTTTTGAGGCTTACGCCTAAAATCATACCTTTCTTAGGGCTTTCATTAAACTTGCCAGAGCTTATGCGTTAAATGCCATTTCCAAGGCTTACCCCACGATTTATTGAGGCTTACGCTGCCTTTAAACAAAAAGATAAAAATTAAAGAGTGATGATATAGAAAAATTCTAGGTTGTTTTTATTTGTAGCAGATTACGATTTCGTCACATCATTGCTAATTTGAGCACTTATTATTTGTTTCCTTATTGATTCATTTTATGTTTGTTAGCAAATTAAACTTTTAATACTGTTAATTTGGTTTGTTATAGATATTTTAATATAGTTTGTAGTTAATTATGGGCATATTTTAGTACTTCTATATCCTTTTGAATTATTTCATTACTTTATCTTGAGGCTTAGACTTTGCCTCACTAAAGTGAAATGCTAGCCTTTTTAAACCTAAATTACAAAAGGTAATCATTAAAAGAGAAAAGACTATAATAGATGGAACTTAATGAAGAACTTCATTGCCAGCTGAATGGCAAGGGGCCAATGTTTAAAAATGCGTACTTGGATATTGAAGCATTTTTCCTTTATACAGCAAGACGTAAACCAAAAATATGTCAAAAAAAGTACTAAAATGCAAAATAAGCTCATGAACAATTTTGGAATTTATAATAGAACAATATAAAGTGTGCAAACAAACAAAAGAAAAAAACTATTATTTTAGTTGGCATCCTCAGTGTACTATTCCAAAAGTGAGTAGTTTTTAGTGTTTGGTGCATCCACAACCAAAGCAGAGTAGATATGTTTGGAGAATTAAGGTGTGCACGCCTTACAAACCTTGAGGCAGCATTCTAAGGTGTGTGCCTCACACAATAGAGACGTGCACCTCCAAAAACTGCTTCACAATCAGCACCTTGAGGCGTTCTTTGCTCCTCACTCTGGGGCAGGACTCAATCTGGTTTTTTTTCTTATTATTCTATTACCATGCTTTTCTCTACACTGTTACAATTTTTTTCCTTCTTATATCCTTCTCAAACATGAAAAAATCCTTGTTAAAAAATATAATCACACTTTTTTTAGACACAGTTCTCACTTATTCTAGGCCCTAGTAGACTAGCGGACACAATATCCAATTCATTCTCTATTTTGAAAAATTACACAGGATCTATAATCTTATAAACACAAGTTCTTATATATGTGGTGAGATGGTTGTCTTCCTTCGTGTCTAGTACTAAACTCTAATTCTGGAACAAAAATGTAGTGGCAAATAAACTGCACATGCTTGAACAAGTCTAATAAAATGACAGAATTTTTTGCTTCCAAAATAAAAAGAGTACTTCACGATTGATTCCCTGATATTAAGGTATTTTGCCTGCCATCAATGGTTACATGAGAATCAAGCAAACAAATCGAAGGACATAAAAAATGTCTAAACTAGTTAACTCGTGCTGACAGTAAACATTTCCTTTCACAGCTTGAATAGAAGTAGTAGGAAACCTAACTTGTGTCAAACCACTTGATCTAAAAGCTTAAACTATTAGACATGGCAAGATTTATATCATTTGGATATTGTCTTCGACCCCTCACACATAGGCGAGTTCATTTTTTTTCCCAATCAGAGCCTTCCTAAGTGTACAATTCCTTTAAATGGATGGTGGTGAGATTTGAATCCAAAATCGTGTGTATATTATTTAAATCTTATTTTGTACACGCACCCTCATGTGTTCAAATCTAACACGTGCACAATTTCAATAAATGGGAAGCAACAAAACTTAAAGCCAAGATTTTTGCTTACTATTTACCATGTTGAACCACTTAATCTAAAAGTTTAAGTTATTAGACAAGACATTTAAACATTGTAATCGACAATTCATACCAAACAAAACTTGTGTAACAAGATAGTGGACTCTTAACTTGTATGGCAGAACGAAGCGAGAGTAATTAGGATATTCTTTCCATGAACTAAGTTTTTCTTTCTTCTCTTTTTTTTTTTTGGGTGAAAATCAAACATTATAAGAATGCGGTAACATACTCAGGTACCAACTGTACCTAGATCAGGGAGTCCTGTCCTTCAGACCCCTAATTTGCATCATCTTAAAAGTGAAGACAAGGAAAAAAATCTTCATGTACTACACTCCAGTTCCAGCATCAAAAAATATATGCCTAAAGTGAATACCATGCAATGTTATGTTAGAATTGAATGGCAACTTGACATTCCCATCATCCTTCCCTCGTATAGAAAGAGAACCTATTAACTCCAATAAAGGAAAGTACTGTTCAAAAGTCGCAAATTAGCATATACTGAAATTTAATCCCACTGTTTGAATTATAAATATTTGACAGCATGTGTTCATTTATCAGCCAGCATAAATGAATGCAAGCCAACAAAAGTTAATTTCATAATTTGAAGAAAATAATCTTCACCTTTGGTGAATTTGATTGCACAGGTGAGCATATAGATCCATCATTTCTTGCAACTTGGCCATCCTTTGCATTTAAGTTACCCCTTGGTAATCCTCCAAATCCATAGTTAGGCGAATTTCCAACGTTGCCTTGTGCATGAGCTTGTGCTAGGACCTGCTGTTGTTGTGATGCCAAAAGAAACTGACTTTGGTTCTGTATATTGGGCTTCTGAACTTGCAAGCCCAAACTTGGCCGTAATTGGTCTATGCCCTGTATGAAAGGATAAGTATCAGTTGCCAAGAATTCATCATATAATGATGCCAAAAGATCATGTGTCAGGATCAAAGCATAAGAAACTCACAGTTAGAGGCCAACCCTTCAGTGGAAGACCAGTGACGCCTTGATTCAACCCTGAGAACAGGAAAAAATATATTTGACAACTCTCAATACAGTACACGCAACAGTAACCTAACATGATAAATTTGTTCACTGATTTAGAAAGGGAAAAACATTTTTTGATTGGAGGAAATGAGTAAAATGTCATCAGATGAATTCCAGCTCACCAATGAATACATTAATCTGAAGGATGACATTTAAGTATTATTAGTACAGCCAACAATGAAGCACACGTGGCAATCTGCTCAACTTATGCATCAAATATAATTAAGTTCATCACGTTCAATACCATGCGCAGAGCTGAGTATGATGTTCTAGTTGTTCAACATCACATCATTCTACACGATTCCGACGCTTTAGGCGTTATTCGTGCCATTTGCAACAAAAGAATTAATCCTCAACATGATGAAATTACTCATCAATTTATCAATTAGCGTATCTTTCTTTCCATATCAGGAAAGCTTAAACACATTTTCGATGCTTCAATTCATACCATATTTGGAAGATGTGTTTTTCGATGCTTCAATTCATGCCATATTTGGAAGATGTGCTTTTAAGAAATTGCAGAGTACAATGTTTGGTTAATTCTAGGCAAACCAAGAAAAATTATATCCTCTTCTGAGCCTTAGATGAGAAAGCTACATCCTAATAGAATCAAAACCATCTATCATCCAAAATTATCAGTCTTCCTTCTAGTCTTGCTCAGGCAGCAAAGTTGGCAAGAATTCTGTGCACATTCGACCTTGTATTATTCACTTGCACCTCTCAAACCAACAATAGAAAATGTGCGCAACCAAAAATTGAATTTGAAATGATAAATATTAGTTGGATCCAGAAATCTGGGTACTTGATTTAAAACAAACCAGGCTTGCAACAGAACTAAAAGGAAAATTCAACATCCAAGAAAATGAATAGTATCCATTCTAGTTTTAAAGCAAACAGCCACTGAGTACAGGTTTCGATCTTCTCTAATTTTATTAAGAACATAGTAACATCCATCGTGTCTTGAACAAAAATACTCCTCCCACTTTCCCAAACGGGATACAGAACCACGAGAATAGTCAAATGATCTTTGTACAGAAGATAATGATGCAGGCAAAAATGTGAAAAACAGAGAAGGCAAGAACTGTAGGTGCAAGGCCAATATAAACACAAGACTTTCAATTGTTCCAAGAAGTAAGTACACTTCGATTAACAGCATCCAAGAGTTACCCCCAATAGAAATTAGAATCACAGATTATGAAGTACATAATATTTATATGGTTTATAGTTTTAGGCGTATATCCTATGTTATGCACATCATTATCAATCCACACCCCAAACTTTCAAGTTATTTTACTCAACACCTGTCTCGTGAATATTTCATTGGCAAGAGTGGCAACGGAAATCCATGTAAAGTCAAAGTTAGCGGTTCAGACAAATTACCTGCACCGCCAAGCCCAGATTTTGACTGAAGAATTGCTTGCCCATAAACAGATGAGGGATCCATAGGCAAGGATTTTTGTGCTGCCCCCAAATTAACTTCCCCTTTAATGTCCTGGATATTCCAAATCAAAAAGGTAAAGATCTGATATACATATGTATACATATGCATAAGTATGTGTGCAGAGGGGTGGGCAGGTACAATTGTTTCAGTGCCCATAAAAAATGGTTTTCGTAGTTACATTGGCCAGCTGAGGCCGTCCTTGCATTTGCTGCAATGCTGCAGACACACTCACAGAATTGCCATGTGGTGATTGGCTGAATCAACCAGAAGAAAAAGTATTATCACAAAGCAAATTCTGCCTGAACAACTTTAATGTAGAGTTGTAGAGCGTTCTATCAGTCTCACCCCGGGTTATTGGTTGCTGACTTGAGAAGAGCCATCCTAGCATCAATAAGAGCTGGATGTGTTTCTGAATCCATAGACTGTGAGTGCTTCATACGTTCTTCATACATTTTCATAGCCAACATGCTGGCAGATGGTTGTCCTATCATTCCTTCAGAATTCATTGAATTCATGGGACCACCAATGGGAGGATGATTAGGATCCCTTCGTTGTAACTGGCCCTGGCGCTGCTGCATGAGTTGCAGGTGCTGCATTTGAAGCTGGTGTTGGTTCTGTTGTGTCTAATGGATGTCAACATGTATTAAAACAAGTTAAACACAATCCATATACAAATACAGCATTTTGAAGAATACGTCAATTGATGTGCAACGCTATAAAGAAAAACAATAATTTCAGAAACCTCAATGTAAGCTGCAGCTGCTTCAGAATGTTTCTCATTTGTCCGTGCAATGAAGATGTCCCAAAAGACGGACCACCATTCAAAGAGAAATCCTCCAGGTGCATCAATAGCTACAGATAGAAGCCATATGATAAATACACCCTCTAGAGCATCCCATCATTATTTTCTCGCTATGTTCAACATCAA
>CAIGRQ010214420.1:0-16290 GCA_903798375.1 Fraxinus sp. D2006-0159 | reverse complement strand
TTTTTTGGAGAAATATGATTTGTCATGTCTCATTTGATATATCTTAATTTGAATTGTACAATACAAGTTGCATTATTTTCATACATGATATTCCTTTGAAATAAAATTTGTTGCTATTTTTGAAAATCTCGTGTACAATTTATAACATGTGAAAATAAAATCATAGAGTTATATTGAGGATAAATATCATGTAGGTCATGAACATTCATTACATAAAAAATATGCCTAGTTAAAACCTTATTAAGGAAAATCCTATGGAAAAAAAAATCTTAATGATGAAAAAAGAGTAAATTTTTTCTTGAATATGCTAAAAAAGTTACTTCATTAAAAATCTTATCTAGAAACCTCAATGTGACAAAATCTTGAACAAAAAAAGAAAACAGAATACCTCATATTTAATCTCTCTCGTGATATCGTCACTTGAACTCTATACTTCAAGCATATTAAATCATTCAAGAATTTATGAATAGTATTAATAGGCATGTCACATAAGTTGGTTATAATCACATTTACTAAACGCACCTCGAATTTTATACATTGTTAAACTAAAAAGATATAGACTTGTAACTGTATTTGTCATATGTTTTATTATCTATTTATATAAGTATTTGTGAAATTCGCTATGTTAAAAATTATGCATTATATATTACAACTTTATTTTTTTTACATAAGTATACACATTTAGATTTTCATACTATAGGTGCAGAAACTTTAGATTTTTCTAGTAAGTTCAATTTTTTCATGTATTGGATCTTTTTGTTTGGACAAATATTTATATGATAGTATTATTTGACGGATTTTCTTCAACATTCTTGTTATAGTTCATAATATGAAGCGCTACAAAAAAATATTGTTTAACAACTTTTTCTTTTTGATTTTGTTTCTTTCCCCATCACAATGTAAATTATTGATATATTTCAATTTTTAATACTTTGGGTACCTGGACTTCTTTCGAAATTTTACAATTTGTTAAGTCTATATACTCACCAAAAGTATATACCTTTTCAGTAGAACCATCTTTGTTGTTTACTTCATTTTCAATTGAAATTTTTTGTCTTAAAATTGAATATCATCGTACTTCAGGTGTGACTTTGACTTATCAAGTATAATGTTAACAAGTTGTCCTCTCAAAACGTAAATTTAAGCTGAAGCACTAAAGATAGTGTGAGTTATGATAATCGTTTTGCTCAATAAATGCATATAATAAATTATCTTTTAAACTTCTGGTTCGAATTGTTTTGTGCGATGACATAGAAATAATGCATTATGTTTATTATTTCCAGCTTCTTGATTACTCCCACAAATATTATAAAAATGTTCAATCAAAATGTCATTTAACAAATCATATTATTAAATATCACGTTCAAATTTTAAGATATTTTATAAGAGTTCAAATTGAACATATATTCTCAGCATTCTTTAATTCACATCTTAGTGTATCGTAGTTAAATGATTGCATGTATATTGGTATTTGATCATAAGCCAATTATAGCACGAAGAACTTTGATGTGGCATGATACATATAAGTGCTGTTGCATATAAAAATATCACAAAAATAAAAAGTACTTTATTTTTAATAGTAATGATTTAGAGGATAATTAGAGACGTGTAACAAACGATAGTGCTAAATCATTTTTCGCCATTCCAGCTGTGATTTATTAAAACATTGAAATTTGTGTTCACTGGTATTAATAAGACATACCATTTTAATTGTATATAATATTAAACAATGTTCATAATTTAAAATTTAAGCAAGTAATCTAGCAAAAATTGGGTTGCAAATATTTAATAACACTACCCATTCATCTAATAAATGTATCTATTAGATAAAAATAATATCTAGAGATGATTGACATCAATTTAGGTGAAAATTGAGACTCACTGTAACACTTATTGTTCCATTGTCTTGTTTCTTTTGTCTAATCCTTGAATCATGCACCAATTATTTGATGTAGGATGTGCAAATTTCCAATCTTTTCTTACTCCTTTCTTTTGTATTTATATATCAGGACAGAAGGATAGAAACAATAATGAACAATGTAGCATATATAGATGTTTTTTAAGTTCCTTTTCCAGAGTAGGTTAAGTTTTGTTAGTAAAAAAAGAAAGAAAAAATTTCGAAAAATCATGTTTCACAATATAACTAACTAAAATGAAGGCAAATGTGTTTATTTCCACATAAACATGCACGTTAAGCAAACGTTAACGACTGTAAATATCCTCCTGACTCTACAAAATTTAGTTCATATATATTCAAGCTCCGTTGTTGATCTACGAGGAGGTAAGTAGGTCCATTACTGGCCGACTTCGACAAATTCTTTTAAATTAATTGGGGCAAACTTGAAGTAATTACAATCTCTCACTATTACGTGACATTTAAAAAGAAGAAATCAAACTAACCACATATTTATCTTATATTTGGGATCAACACAGATAACACCGTACTTACATTCCCTCTGATCTTGTCCGTAAGAACTAGAGTTGTAATCACGTTTTTTGTTCGCAAATCATGGAATTGTGGGAAAGGGAACCGGAGGATAATATATAGCTAATAATCAAAGAAATTTGTCCGTACCACAATCTAAGAGCATGATTGGGAGTGATTAAAACTCGATTAAAATTGAAAATATAGACGTTATTGGGTGTCACTCGTCTAATAAAAATCAACAATAACGACTAATTTTTCAATTTTAATCTCTACCAAACACGGCCTTAATCCTATTGCAAATTCCCCAAATTTCGCCAAGTCATCAATCTAATCAATCTAATAACTAAAATAGAAAAACCCTAATCTCTTAATCATATTTATACACTTTTGCTATGTCCAATACATTTTCAATTCAACTCAATTAGAGGGAGAGGGACGTGGGGATGACGATATTGTACGCGCTTGTGGCGCGTGGATCGGTTGTTCTGGCGGAGTACAGCTCCACCACGACGACGGCTAACGCGATCGCTAGGCAAATCCTCGAAAAGATCCCGGGGACCAACGACACCAATGTTTCGTACTCTCAGGATCGGTATATTTTCCATGTCAAACGTACCGATGGACTCACCGTACTTTGCATGGCCGATGATACTGCCGGAAGTATGTATAATTTATTTTCGCGTACTTTTTTGGGTGAAAGATCGTTTTTTACTTGAGTATTGAATGATTTGGGAATGTGATTTCTGTATGAGAATTTTTTATTTTTTGTTTTGCAATTGGAGTTTTAATTTCGAGATAGAACGAGTTGAATTTGGATTGTGAATTATTATCGTAAAAGATTGTTGCTTTTGTCGTAGTAAAGGTTGAATATTATAGGAACGTGTAGATTGTTATGTGGTATTTTTTGGCTATATTGTATTTGGATATTGGAAAAAATTTAACTTTAAACATAAAATATAGAAGTGATTTTCTGATTTTAAATTGAGATTCCGTTATGGATCTCTAGTGGAGACTGTCTTAGATTTTACAAGATGAATATATATTTACAAGATTTAGTTAAACATTAGTTCGGAAAAATTTTTAAAATTCTCTGCACCACCCCTACCAATCACTTCTATTTAGTTAAACATATATATTTTAAAATCTTATAGAAAATTTTTTTAAAAAAAATTCAGACCTCAAAATTCTAAACCATAATAATTAGACACACTGAGCTGTAAACGTTTTGATTGGGAACTCCTAATTTGAAACTAGCAACTTATTTGAGCTTTGTAATTTGTACATAGATAAAACAATTTTTGATAATATCAAAATCACCCTCACGTTTCAAAAATGTCGCTAACCTCCTTTATTCCTAGTTTTGAATGTCATATCCTTGCGAATTTTAAGACTAATTAGTATTTAAGTATAAATTTTAATACCTAAATTGGCCTTGAGAACAATATAAACTTCATGCCATCTATGCATTAATTTGGTCCTTTCATAAAAACATCATAGCCTACTATTAAAATTAGTTACACTAGTTAGTAAACTTTACAAGCCATTTCATTAAACTTAACAATGCATATATTTCTTGATTCTTTCACTTTACCAATGAAATTATTTGTTGATTTAAGTTAATTATCCCATTGCATTGGTAATGAAAGGACACATTTTTGAAACATTTTGGATACCACTGCAATTGAATTATTCACTTAAATCAACAAATAATTTTATTGGTAAATAGGGATGGTAGTGTAGCAGGGGAGGACAGCCATCCCCATCCCAATCTTGTTGGGTATATTTGAGAGGCGAGGCGGGGCTAGGCTTGACGTGGATTAAAAGATTTTTATTTAGAGTCCCGTTTAATTAATTTTTTAAAAATACGATTTAAAATTGTAAAACATAATCGAGAAATTTGAGGTGTTCCTTGTCCCCGCTCTGTTTACCATTCGGGGCAGGACAATACGGGGGAGGGTCGGGGTGGAGAATTTTGTCACCCTTACTGAAAAAGTGAAATAATGAAGAAATATATGCATTGTTAAACTTAGCCCTTGTTTGGGCTCCATTAATTCCAAAATATATTTTTCTCTCATCTTTTTAACCACACATGTTTTAATAAAATAATATCACATGTAAGCTCAAAAAATTTCATTTTTTTTAACCACACATTTTTCAAAAAATTACTTTTACAAAATGTAATTTTTCCCAAAATCTAATTATAATGGAGCTCAAACAGGGCTTAATGAAATGTATAGTCAGGTTTACTAATTAGTGTAACTAGTTTGAATAATAGGCTTTGATATTAGGGCCAAATTAATGCCTATATGTTTTGTAGTTTTATATATTGTTAATGGAAATTTCAGTTTTAGCAGTTTATATTTAATCACTAATTATTATTAAAGGTGGTCAAGGGTTGAATATGATACTCAAAATTAGAAATATGGAAGGGTAGTGATATTTTTGAAAATTGAGAGGTGTCTCTAATATTGTCAGAAAGGTGGGGGGGTATTTTTTATATTGTCTCTTGTACATAAATAGCATTGGGAAAATTCAAACATAAATGTACCAAAAGTTCTGCACTTCTACAGATGCTCAAACTGTCCAATTGAATGAATGCTATATGATGACATGTGGTAGAGCTAGAATGAGAAGAGTGAAACTGAGAAAGGTTTAATATTCTGATAAAGGAAAATCCAAATTTATGTATAGAGTTTGCTTGTGGTATTTTGAATTTTCTAGAAGTTACAGCTTGTGCCATCCAATTTTTGATTCGGTTTTGCAATTGATTTTTGACATTTTATGCAAGTTTAAGTTTGATGCATTTTGTGTTATACTATCATATTAATTAGAGTTTGTTATAATTCTGACAAATTCACTTTCTCCAGCCTTCCTATGTATTACGAGCTGACTTTGCCTATTTTTATTATATTTGCAGGGAGAATTCCTTTTACGTTTCTGGAAGAAATTCACCAAAGATTTGTAAGGACATATGGCAGAGCTGTATTGTCTGCCCAAGCGTATGCCATGAATGATGAATTTTCAAGGGTATTGAGTCAACAAATGGAGTATTTCTCAAATGATCCAAACGCTGACAGAATAAACCGTCTAAGAGGTGAAATGGGTCAGGTGATATTCGACTTATCTTACAAATTTTCTGTTCATGGTTCTGTTGAGCTGTCAGTCAATTCCTTTTTACTTGTCTAGTTTTGGATCAACTTTTTGATTTCCAGAGTGTTGTCATGATTCCAAATTGGAATGCTTTTCCCCAGTCTTTGTTTTAGTACCTTCTGGTGGGTCAATACAATGTACTGTAGGATACATTTGCAGCAAAAATATTTGCTATGATGGCAGAAATGTGATTTGAGAAAATCCTCTGATAAATGCTCTCTATAATCTATATGCATATTATGTGCTCTTTTTCAGGGTTATTTGGGGTTGCATAAAACTTTTGAAATTCAATTTTTTATGGGTGACATTACAGGTGCGCGATGTCATGATAGAGAATATTGATAAAGTTTTGGACAGAGGTGATCGATTAGAGTTGTTGGTTGATAAAACGTCCACTATGCAAGGCAACACTTTCCGCTTCAGGAAGCAGGCTCGACGTTTTAGAAGCACTGTATGGTGGAGAAATGTTAAGCTAATGTAAGTTAATATCAATTTTGACAACTTGGAGATTTAAACTTTTACATTCAAATAGGTCCATTATCTACTTGGAGTTGATGAATGAATGTTTATTGCATATCTTCTAGGTTTGTAAGCTTAATGAAAGAGAATTCAGGTTTGAGTGATGAATGATGGCATACGCCATATGAAACGAATTTGCTCCAGTGAGCTTGTGAAGTTGGGGGCCTAAGTAACTTTTATGTTGCTGTAATTTGAGTACACATTTTCAGCTTAGCCAAAATGGTCTTAGTTATGTGAGCTCCAACTTTCTGTTAATGTTGGGAAATAATCATGGAGTATTTGGAAATCCATTTCCTCCTAATAAGTTGAAATGTTCAGTTGATTCACCTGATACACATTATACATGTTAGCATAATTCAGTTGATTATTTCCTCAATTGCGTCTCCTGCCCTGCTAAAAAATGTTATTTGATCGTCTGCAGTGTTGCATTGATATTCCTACTCCTGGTTATAGTGTACGTTGTTTTGGCTTTTGTTTGTCATGGGCTTACTCTTCCAACTTGCCTGAAGTGAGGATCAACATCAAGTGGGATCTCCTTGCCTTCTCCAGTACTCTTTATTTGTCGAGTATTTGTGCAATTCATCTACCTGGATCTTCACGAGGGATGCTTTTTCTTGTCTTCAAGAACCTTTGGAATTGTGTGTAACTTTTTTTGTGAAAAGTTGAGCTTGTTCAGCTTTTATGTATTTCGATTTCCTTGTTTGAGAAGTTATGGTGCATGAATTGTTCTCAGGGCCTCTTATGTCTATTGAGATATTTTGACTGGGAAACAGAACAATTCTGTAATCAAATCGTGAAACTGTTGTAATTGTCTTCCTATTTATTTGTGAAATAATTATGTATTTAATGTCTCTTTCTTTTAATGTGAAATATATATATATATATATATATATATATGCGCGTGTGTTGCTGGTTGTTGCCATCGTCTTTACAATGAGATCACACTTTATCTTTGAGAAAGCGAATCCACAAGGATCATTACAGGGTTTTTGAGTAAATGCTTAATAAGTTCAGGAATTTTTTTTTAAAAAATATTTTGAATAGCTTATATATTTTCTACTTATGAGTAAAATAAGTGTTTTTTTCTTCAAAAAGTTTTATCTTAGTATCAAATAAAGTCATTTATTTTTAGTTTTTACAAAATAAAAACTTTTTTTATTTTAAAATTACTAATTTGATATGAGTATACCCTGGGTTGAACTTTCTCTTGGAACGGTCTAGGGACTAATAGGCTTAGGGTTTGTTTGGCTTGGCTTTTAAGAAGTCGAAAGCAGGTTTTGAAATTCAAAAGCTGCTTTTGGATCCGTTTGACTAATTTATACAAGTGTTTTTTTTTTTTTTTTCAATAATTAGAGGAAGTGGGAAGGTGGACCGTGTAGTGTCTTTGTCTCCCATCCTTAAGAAAGGGACCTTCGCCACTGCACCCTTGTCCCACCAAATAAATACATACATACGCTCGTAGCCTCTCTTTCACTCTTTTGCACAAGCATGCATATTTTCCAAGTTGAAGAGAGTTCTTGAAACTTACAATAGAAAGATGAATGAACCACTTGTTATTTGTCCGTCATATTCAAATTTTGAATTTATAAAACCTCATTTCCAAAGTACTTCCCAAGTACTTAGATGTATTTACTTGTATTTTCTAGAATTATATATGCTCGTCTTGCAAGAAAGAGAGGAAACGAGAATGTGTTTAGTACGTTCAGGTAGACAAGATAATTAAAAAATATCAAATCTTGTACATTATAGTATGGAAACGTCCCTCGTGCGTGGGATCCATTACATTTAAATAAAGGGAGTATGTATCTTGAGACTCATTGTAAGGGCACGTACAATGCACTAATGAGTCACTCATGGGGTTGGAAGATGGATACATAGAATTTATTAATCTTTGAACATAAACAAACTCAAGAAGCTTGTTTCTGGTTAATAATAAAAAAAAATGTTGAACCCCAACCTTGAGGGCCCCTACCGACCCTGCTCTGGATCATCGTGGAGGAGGTAAATCGCAGAATGTGCCTCGCAGGAGCCAGTGTGGAGAGCTTATAGATATGCCTGAGCTATTAACCCTATGGTAACTCCTGCTTGCAATAAAGCCAATTTCACCTTGCGGGGAATCGAACTCTGGTTAATAGTTACGATTTTATGTGGTTTGTGGAGAAGCAAAGATTAATATTTTTATCTTTTTAAATGCGCATTTTCAAATATCTCATTAGATCTCGTTGCTTGTATTCAGTCTTCAAACTTCGACCTCGATATCGTCGAAGTTAAATCATTGTGAATCGATTCTAATTCTTTAATATCACTTCCAACTTGTATTCAGTCTTCAAACTTCGACCTCGATATCGTCGAAGTTAAATCTTTGTGAATCGATTCTAATTCTTTAATATCACTTCCAACTTTTTATTGTAGTAATTGAAATGTAATTAGTACCAACAACCACAACTACCGTTTTAGTGCACCTAATAAACAAATTCATTTCTCTTTTTCCAAATAAATTCGAGGTCAATTTTTTTGATTCCTACACCTAACAACAAGACAATAAAAAATTTACACAAGAGAAAGAAACTTGAAGCATTAATGCTATTCATAAAAAAAATAAATAAAAATAAATAAAAAGATGACAAGCATGTGACTACTTAAACATTGTAGCTATAAAACTAATGTCATAAATTTACTTCAATTATTTAATTTCATGATGGTAAAAGATTTTTAAAAAAACTTGCTGCAGAGGATATTCGGCTATTTCAGATTTTATTTTATTTTTTAAAATTATAGTCTATTAGAAAATTATTTTTAAATATTAGATTCCATTAATTAAAAATTAAGTATAGGCATATGGATCAGGGATGCCTGGGATCGCACATTTTGTACTACCTAACAGCAGCATCTCATCAGAAATTTAATACATAAACAAACACACACTACATAATTATTAGTTACAAAACTAAAATCATGTCTAGGCAGTGGATAAAATGAAAATGAAAATGAAAATATAAATATAAATAAATATATTTCTATCATTTTTAAACCGTTTGAACTTTTATACAATTATCGGTTTAAAAGGAAAATTTTAACGTGCGACAACTCACTAGTGAAGTACGATTATAATAGACGCATTAGCTTCGTGCATTTATTATGCATGAGTATTCCAATATTTCAAACACGATGATTAATTTTGGCTGATAAGTAAAGGAATTTTAGCTCGGAAATTAAAATTTAGATTTTAATAGAAGTCAAAATTAATAATTAATTTTAATTATATATTTTATCGGGCTCACAATTTTTTCAAACTACATATTTCATTAATTTCTATCAAAATTTACTGAATTTAATCCCTACAAAACAGGGGCTTAATAGGAGAGTGTTTGGTGTATATTAAAAATCAGATTTTAAGTAGATTGTGATAGAAGTTTTTAAAATGTGTAGTTGAAAAAATATGAGACCTATAAAAAAATGTTTTTGATATTGATTATTTGACTTCGACTTAGATTTAGATTAAAATCTGATTTAATCCGGTCCAAACAGTCCTATATGTGATAAGTTGGGTCGAATAATAATTCATATGAATAAACGAAGAAAAAAAGGGTTCAAATTTCGATGTCATTCGTTATAATAGTGCGTAGAATACAATTTGAAAGTCACATGGTGTGCATGAAAGTAGGCACGGCACGTATAATTACTGACTCCAACCTTTATTTAATTTCTCTGTGTTCCTTTCTCGAAAATCAACGAGTAGAGGTGGTGGTACAATTGAATTCCGTGCAAACAGAACCCTAACGAATTTCAGTGAAGGTACCCAAAAACCATGAAAAATATGTGTTCATAGGCGGATCAGCCTCTTTCACTCCGTACATTATAAATTATACTGACATGATTTTATGAAAAACATTACATCACGAGAAGTTTCATTCATGGTGTCGAAATTGATAAGAGCGATTTAGATTCTGAAAATGACTCAATCTGTAAAAGAATTGAATAACACCAAATTCGGTTCTTGGGTTGACTCGACGAATTTTTAGCCAACTTACGTTAATATAGTTGACCTCAATTTTTGTAGGGGTGAAGTAGCCAACAGATTCCGACTCCTCTCACGTCCAAGTAGTCTCTATCTGCCTACTTCGACAAATCGTTAATTTTACGTGACCTTTTATGGTGGTGGAGGAGGTTATCGCTAGCACTCTGACGATCAAATCGGCCAATCAAATCAGCCAATGAGCCACGAAGTAAAAGTAGTCAAATTCAAGAGTATATAGAGAGAATAATGTGAGCAATGTTATGGTTGCGAGTATAAAATTGCATAACTTTTGAAATGGCCATTGGATGTGAACTTTTATAGTAAGGTTGACGAAGTGGTGGTCATTTGATGAAGAAATATGTGGCTACATTCTAACGGTCAAGACATCCCACAGTAGGTGTCATGTCACCTGTCATAGGTTTTGCATAACTTAGTGTTTTTTTGAAATGGTGGTCGTTCTGTAGGCAAATTCTCACACCTATGAATGGGTTGACAAGACTTGACGTGCCTGCTACAAGGGGGTCACATCAATTAATCATAGAACATTGTAGAGAAAATCTCTTGAAAGAAGCGTGGGTTAGAGATGCCTCTTAGTGCTAAGAGGTCCCTTGCTTTGTTCATGGGGGCTTCAGCCTTTCTCATGACACTTCATTTAACTGAAATGGTGAATCTTTTAAGGTTGCTATGCAAGAGGTGGTGTCTCATCTCGGTCACGAAACTTCGGCTTATACATAACGCTTCGTTTGAGGCATTTCAACACTTTGATGCCTTTATCAACGGGTTTTGGTGATGGAATGGAGTGTGGGCAAGTGTCAATGTTCTAGTTGACTGTCACGTGGTCTTTTTTTTGGAGCCTCATCAGATGAGACTCACCATTTTTATGAATTTTTCAATTATGCATTTCATTAATTTTTATCAAAATTTACTAAATATTTGATTTTTATCTAAATCAAACGTAGGCTTAGTGACAAGAAAAAAAATGAACAATGCTACATACCAGATTTTTTTTTTACCAGAACATTACCAGATACACACATTGGGGGTGGGCCCCATTTTTTAAACATTATTTAATTCACATGGAGCCCACACTCCATGTGAGAGTCTGGTAATGTTCTGGTATTTTTTTTTCTGTACATGTGGAATTTTCCAAAAAAAATTCAATCCCATGTCGGTGAATCATGCAGTGAACATAAAAATGTGACGTTCTTGCAACTAGGTATGGTCAAAACAATAATTCAGACAAAAGATGGAATTTTGTCCATGAGATAGATAAAGGCTACGTACACTTCCAACCGACATCTATCTATTGATCCCTCAATTTGAAATAAATGCTTAATACCCTTTTTCGAGTTAATCTTATAGTGAAAAATACATTCTTTTCTTTATTTACGTCGAGTACTAGCTTGCGGCTCCCGTAATGTTTACTCATGTAACTCAAAGAACTGATAAAGCAAAAAAAATAAAAATAAAAATGGCAGAAAATCTTTGAAATTACAAAACTGGGTTCAAGAAATTGCCAGATTTTGGCACATTAACATCAAATAGAAGGACATTAGATGCTATGCTCTACTTTTCTTTTTCTGACTACATTTTTTTTTTTTTTGATTAATTCAAAAGAAAAAAAAAATACTGCAAAATTCGATAAGTTAGGAATAATAATTTGTTCTAAAAATTTAATAAAGTGAAAATTCTCTAAATTGATCTCCCAAGAATAACCTCCACAGCTAAATAAGCTGTCGAAAATCGGGCCCGATATGTTGATGAATCAAGTAATCATCACCGTTGGATACATCAAACATCATGTTAGGGTGAAGAAATTGTTGCTGCTGGGTTCTAACCACCTCCTTTTGTCGACGCAGCTCTAAAACTTTCCTGTGAGAATTGGAATGTTTAGTGAGCACGAAAGTTGGGCTTGCTGCGGGCCTGTATTCAGGAACGAGTCGGCCCGACTTGTAACGCACGCCACATGCATTGCAAAGTGTTTTAGGCCCCATGGGCCCGGTCCGCCACTGAGGCGTCTTATCCGTTGCACAGTGCAGACACTTCCGCCCCTCGCCACCATTCGCGGTGGCTGCACTATCGGAACCCTCCTTTTTTTGCGGTACAGGTACTTTCACAAGCTTCTTCCCGGAGCTCGAGACTATGTCAGACTCGGACGAGGATGAAATTGCTGCCGGGGAAGTTGGGGACACCACGGAAAGTCGGGACGTCCAGTTTCCGGGGGCGGTGCGCGAGCGCTTGCTGCGTGCCTTGGCAGGGACTGACATTTCAGGGCGGAGCATTCTGGCATCTCTGGTGGTTTCCCGCTGGAATTGGTATTGGTGAGTTCCTGAAGCTTCATCAGCAGGGGCTTTCATTCCTTGTATCAGTTGCAGCTTCTGCAAATCCTCACTTGAAAATGATTCCTCCACAAAATTCGATAGCCATTCCAATTCAGCCAAATCATCATACTGTAAATTTTCCATCAACAAGAACTATTGTGACTTTCATTTTTCTAATGAAAATTTTAAAATTTTCAGCATAAAATTATAGCATGTTTGGCAGAGGCTCGACAGTGTACTGCTTACTAAACATGAACTAATTATCTTATAATTTGGGTTTCTGTTTTATTCTCAGCCACCAAACTGGAGAAGCACACGTTTTTATTTCAAAAGAAAAGAAAGCCATTAATACAAAATACATAGGTATAATATATTTAACGTGCACTTGTGTTACATTACTAATTTTCAAAAAATTCTGGTAAAAGATAAATTTTTTTTTACACAATTTGCATGAATTGGTAACAAATTACCGGCACGCAAATCTCACTAGAGAACTGGCCATCGGCGAAAGTCCGGCAGCCACCAATATTGTCACCAGTTAAATGGGTTTCAGCCGTTCTTTCAGAGAAGGATGAATTGCATGAGATATCCACCGCCGTGACAGTGGAGGAGTCTATCGAGTTTCCGGTCGTCACAGCCTCGAACGAACCATCCGTTACCATACCATCATCATTCGGGAAGTCTAAAAGGTCCTCAACGATGAAATGATCACCGTTTTTTGCGTCGGAAAGACGTTTTTCCGGCGTAAATTGGGGGTTACAGTAAACTCCCTGGAAGAATTCTGGATTTTCCATTGAATTTTGTTGAATTCACAAGGTCTTAAAAAGAGGGAAAAAATTAAAGAACTGGACTAGTATGCGTATGTTTATAGAGAGAGAGTTGGGAGTGAAAGTTTTGTAGGAGAGAGAGGTGGTGGAAGAAGTGAGGAGAGGGGTTTATTTGCGTTAGAAGGGGACAGTCGGACAGCTAAAAAATTGGATATTCACGAGGAAAAAATATGGCTTTAAAAAAAGTAAAGATTTGGTAGTTTTAAAATCAAAACAAAATGTCTTTAGTCCATATTTATAAAAGAAAATAATTATATTTCGGTGTGAAATTACTAAAATATCCCTCATCCATGGACCACATAGGAATGGTCTTTACTTAAGAAGTAGGTCATCTCAAGAGACACTTTATGGGATAAGATGGCAAAATTCACTGCAAAAAGTGCAATGTACATTAACTACATATGTTCCTTTATCCCTTGTAACCTAACTAAAAAAGAATTAAGGGCATATTTGGAATTTCAACTAAATAAAAACAAACGTAAATATAATAAAACATCATAAAAATTGTCCAATACAATTTATCTTCCCTAATGAACCGATCAATTCGGTTGAAATGTTCAAATCAGCTGTTAGTCCTCCAATTGACAACTTTTTCTAATGAAGAAGAACCAATATATATATCTTACTTAAGAAAATAAAAATTAAAAATAAGGCCCACATTTTATCTACCTATGGTCCAACCCCTTCTCCAAACATTATCAAAGCAACCACCACACAATCATACAAAGGTTGCTTATAAGTTACCATGTACTACGATTCTGATGTTTGAAAATACGAAATTTACGGAAAAAGTACAATCTCGAGATAAATGATTTAGCATTCATCCTAGCAATGCTTGTTTTTAAAAATTATAATTAGATCGATGATATTCATAGTCGGCGATTGTAATAGTCATTCTGTGTAACAACTTGTTATTTGATACAACAAAGTTACAGAAAAATTAATACATCAGATCACAAGCTGCCATATAAAATTACTACTGCAGTAGCTGACTATTGATAATATTATTCTTATAAGTAGGCAACAATTCAACGGTGTCTCGGAATCGAAAATTAATAACGATTTATAGTAGACCCATTTTTAATTATAAATGGTCATAAATTATTCTTGAGTTTTAACTTTTGAAAACGAAGTAAGTAATTATGGAAAAATAATTAATTAATCTACAAATTCAACTCCTTTGGAACCGATCTTGCAGGTTTGTCGCTGGGGCTCGTGCATTAGCATCCAAGTTTACAGCCCGATTCCTCTGCTTTATCATCGGAACTCGTGCTTAAATTATTTCTTTTTTATTTTTAAAAATAAAAAAGATTTGATTTCAGCCTTATTTTATTCTTTTAACTTATTTTCAACCTTTCGCCTTTTTTTTATTAGGGTGTTACAGATTTCAGACAACTCCACTAATTAAGCACGAAGTCGTCATTTTGGTCCCATTAAATTATAATTCATTTTTTTTTCTCTCATTAACCACATAATATTCATTAAAATAATATTATACATAAATTCAAAGACTTTTCCTTCTTTTTCTAATCGTACATTCTCCAAAAAAAAACTTATTATTCTTCAAATTATAACGTGAAATAAATAATGGGGCCAAATGGGAGCGAAGTTTACAGCTAACTTGATGGAATTGACGGCACTTAATTCGGCACGTGTCCGACTGTGGTGAGATCTTTGGTATTTCTTTTCGATTTTTGCTACAAAAACAGGGTCAGTCACATATTTTTAAAAAGGTGAAACACGTGTCATATATTGATTGGACAGTTTAAAAAAAAATTACCCAAACAGGTGCACCTGTTTCTCCGGCCATGTTTGAATAACTTTTCCCTTTCCGTTTTGAGATTTTAACTCCGGAATTGCCACGTTGAATTCGAGCAAGACCAAGGTAAAAAGAAGGGGTTTGTGGACGCGTGTCAATTGTGAGTTAGTGAAACCGAGTATAGTGGGGCCTACTTAAATTGACATCCCTCCACTGAGTGGATAAGAGTGTTACTGCTGTCATTTATGGACAGTCAATTGAAACTCGTGACCAAAACATAAAAAGTAAAAAGTAAAAAATAAAAAATAAAGCATTTAAGTAATTACACGAAAATGAAAAATTACCCATTTTTTTCAAATAAATTTTATAGATACTTTCCTTTTTACTAAAAGTCTAGAATGGATATAACTAAAATGTAAAATTCTTGTGTGTGACAATCAAGAGTCAAGAAAATTGAAAATTAAAAACTTAATATTAAATTTAAAGAGATATTCAAATTTACATATAAGAAATAAATATTATATTTTTAACGATTTATTTCTATTTAAAAATTTGACATATAATATGAGCTCGTGAAAATCTTACAGTATCGTAAATATTTATATGTTTTTTGAATTTTTTTTTTTTAAGTATTTCGATTCATAGTTTGATTTATATTCTATATATTAAATTCTTACTGTAAATTATATGATTTTACTAAATGTACATCATGATTTATATAATATATTACATAATATCAATGGACCTTTTTAATTGTCCACTAGCTCGTGAAATAATTTTGTACTTAAAACCAATAGAGTGTGAGAGAGAGGAGTTGATGGGATTATTATTTTTGCTTTTTATAATTTTTTAACATACCTAAAAGCATTTTTAAGGTAAAAAAAAAATAAAAATCTCTAATCTTCAAATAGCACGTGAGAGAGTGGAGTGTGTGTCAGCTAAGCATGTGAGTGCCGAATCCAAAAGAGTCGGTATTCAATGCCACGTGGCGAGAATCTAAGAGGGTTTCACCTTTGTATGATGCCTCCGTCGATATTTTAGCTTCATAAGTAAATGCATTGCCGTGGGGTTGGGGGATTGGGAGGGGTCGACCACGTGACAGGTAACGTGGAAGGGACACCCGCCCTCCTCTTTTGCCAACTCTCCAGTCGACACTATGAATAAATAATTAAAATTAAAAGTAGTAAATTGAGGTGGAAAAAAGTTTGTATTTGCAATGTCTATTTTGAAATTTTGTAAAAAATAAATAAGGTTAGAAAATGGAAGAA
>CAIGRQ010214397.1:0-11167 GCA_903798375.1 Fraxinus sp. D2006-0159 | reverse complement strand
AATTCTTAAGCCCATATTACTTACTTCAAAATCAAGTTTATTTCCCAACAATCTTCAACAAATGTGACATCTCTACTTCTCTCAATTTTGTTGTCAACTGGATCATAAATCATGTATCCAAATTCATCTTGACGATAACCAGGGATATACATTATCGTGTTTTCCTGTCAAGCTTAGACTTCTCATCTTTAGAAACATGCACAAATGCTTTACAGCCAAACGCACGCAGGTGATCATAGGAAACATCCTTACTTATCCAAACTCTATCTGGTACATCACACTGTAAGGGAACATAAGGTGTAAATTTAAATACATGTACAACCGTGCTCAATGCCTCACTCTAAAAGAATTTTGGCAACTAGGCTAGAGAAAGTAAAAATCTCACTCTCTCAACTAATGTTCTATTCATCCTTTCAGCTATGCCATTCAATTGAAGAGTTTTTGGAGTTACCTTTTGATGCCGAATTCCTTGTTGCATGCAATACTTATCAAAAGGACTAAAATACTCTCTTCCATTATCAGTTTAGATGAACCTTAGCTTCTTCCCAATCTATCTTTCAACCTGGGCCTGAAATTGTTTGAACACACTCAACACTTGATCTATTATCTTCAAGGTATAAGCCCATAACTTCCTTGAATAGACATCTATGAATGTTACAATGTAACTGAAGAAACCAAGTGTTCTCGTCTTCATAGGACCACACAGATATGAATGTATCAAATCCAGAATTTTTTACTTTTTTAAAGGAGCAAAATTCTTGAATAAGACTTTGATTTGCTTCACACCACACATAGTGAGTACACCTTTTTAAATGTGTAATTTTCATTCCACTTATTACACTTCTCTTCCTCAATATGGCTAATCATTTCTCACTCATATAAGCAAGCCTCTTAGGCCACAACTCTACTGTAACATCATCCTTCATTATTAACAATGTTACTAGAGAGATTTGTATGCAAGATGTACAACGTTTAGATCTTTTTGTCTTAAGCCACAGCCATAGCACCCCAATTGAGCTTTCACTGACCATTACTAAAGGTATCGTCATACCTATCACCATCAAGTTTTTTTTAACAAAAATCAAGTTCAAATGGATGTCTATAACATGCTTTACATCTTTAAGAACCAACATTGAACGATTATTCATCTCTAGATACACATCTTCATTACCAATAACTTTAACTAGGTAATCATTACTCATCTTTACAGTTTCACAATCACCAGATCTATAGAAGGTAAAGAAATCTTTTCGCGATATAGTTTGAATGGAGGCACCACTATCAATCACCCAATCGGTCTTGTGACTTACAATATTGATCATCTAATCATCATAAATAATGAGGAAGTCTTTATCACCACCATCTTTATCATCCTCATTCTTTCCTTCATTCATTTCTCATTTTTATTTTCCTTCTTCCATTACCTACAATATTTCTTGATGTGTCCCCTTTTTCCTACAATGACACTTGACATTCGCAAAGTTATTCCACTTGCCTATGCTTCTGTCTCTGTTCTGTGGACCTTTGTTCTTACTCCCCCCCCTTTTCTGTAACCAAGACCTCTGATTACGAAGAGGATCCTTGTGATTTTTTTCTCATCTCTCTATTTAATAGACTACTCTTGGCCATATCCATTGAAATGACATCATCTGAAGCAGAGTTAGATAATGAGTTTCTGAGTGTCTCCTACGAGTCCGATAGTGAACCAAACAACCATAACCCCTGAATCTCATCATCAAACTTAATACCTATTCTAATCAACTGATTAATAATTTCTTGAAATGCATTCAAACGATTAGTTAAAGGAGTCCCATCCTGATATCTCAATGTCATCATGTGTTTAATTAGAATCATTTTATCATTTCCAGTCTTTCTAGCATATAACTTTTCAAACTTAATCCATAGAGTATGAGCATGTGTCTCCCCACTAACATTGTTCAAAACATTATCATTTACTCATTGCCTAATATATCATAGACTTTTTGATGCAACAAAGTCCATTCTTCATCAAACTTGTTATTCGATTTTTCAGTAGCGAATACCAGTAGGTAATAATCGTTCACATAAAAAGGTCTCATTTTTTCTTTCTATATGTGATAGTCTAAACCATTCAAGTTAATCATTTTACTTTAATTTGCTTCCATAATGTAAAATCCAAATCTGGGAACTTGGTTCTATTACCACATGTTGGGAAAGATGTAAACAAATGTATACACAACGAAATAATTATTCTTCCTGGAAGCAAATAAGTAAAGTGTCTTGTCAGACAATCGTATATGCTGAAATATTATAACACAAAGTCTCAATAATACAAGCAATTATTTTATGTGAAAAACTAACCGCGTGTGAGGAATAAAAATCAAGGACCTTGTCTATTAAAAAATTCCACTAACAACCAAATAATGGATATAAAAATTCATCTCTAGTCACAACTAAAGGCTACAACTTACATTTTTTCAAGATAACGAAAATCTCGATAATACAATTTGAAATAGGAAGATTATACCTACAAACCTATTGTTACTATTAGTTAGGTTTTAAAGTTGTTGGCAATCGTTTGACAAAACTATTATTGTAAAAGAGTTTTTAAAAGTCAAAGTGTCAAGTGGTTAATTAGAAATCCTAGAGTTCGAGTATGGAACGAAGGGAAAAGAGTCGCCGCAATTTAGCTAGCTTATCACTCAACTGATACTCGAGTGGTAAGAACAGAAGCTGCGTCACCCGCCCATCGCCTGAAACTTCGCTCGAGCGACACACTTTCGCTCACCTGTCGCTCAAGCGACAATGTATCTTGAGAAAACCTAATTTACGTTTTTTAAGATTTTTATTCGGCCCATACTACCCAAAACCTCTACACTATATATATGCATGCCACCATTCGACAAAATAAGAGTTGAACATTGAGAGAAGTAAGAGATTAATTCATCCATGTCATTATTAGAGTTCAACCTTCATATTGAGTTAATCATCGCATTGAAAAACATCGACCTCATATTAACTAAACATCAAAACATATACTTCCATAACATCTTTCAGAGTTCTGAAGATCAAGGAACTTGATCGGAGTTTCTGGTTGTTGGAGTACGAGGAGTTCTTATTGATTTACAGGAGATAGAGGAATTCAAAAGGTCGGGAGTTGGTGTAGGAGCACGCAATTTAGTAATTTATTTTTCAGTAATTTCAGGAGCACGCAGTCCAGTAATTTATTTTTCTCCCTCAACAATTTTCAAATGTTATTTATTTTTCAGTAATTTCAGGAGCACGCAGTCCAGTAATTTATTTTTCTCCATCAAGAATTTTCAAATGTTATTTATTTTTCAGTAATTTATTATTTGTGGTAATTCAATATAGGATAGTAGTGTATGTGAATTCATCTATATTAATTAATAATTGTGACTTGTTGCATTTATTAATTGGTAAATTTAAATTCCACATAAACACCTATTCACCCCCTCTAGGTGTTAGTTGGGTCGAACTTCGTAACTTTCACTATTCACACACGAACCAATGTTCCCGAGCTCAAAATTTGATGTCACATAAAAAACTATTCTCTCTTTCTGGAAAAAAACGGCTAGTGCTCTTTTTTTTTTTTCCCCTTCCATCTTCTTGTATTTAAACTTATCTTTAGGGTTAAAACCTTAAAAGGTGTTGGACTAACACCAAAGACCCCAAACTTGGACTTTCCTCCCCATAAAAGGAATAACCAAACATTTTTTTTTTCCTTGTAATTTTTACGGGGTGGGGCACATAAATATTCATGTTTAAGCTGAATTTTTGATAATGTTGTGACAATTTAATTATTCTTTTCTGAATCAAATGCCTAGAACGAGAAAAATTGTAAAGATATTTAATCGGACAGTTAGAATCCAAGATCTCATGGTGATTGGGATCCCCCTTTCCTCAAGAATAAATAAAAATTTGTAAATTATCCAAGAAAATTTGTTTTCATACAGAGATTCATCAGAAAATAAAACTTAGGAATGTCAAAATTCACTAATTCCAAAGGATTAAACACACCATATATGCAATGACATAGTCTTTTACGCATGCAGGATGATCAACTAATTTGTACTTATTGCTGGAATGGAACACTAAAGGTGGGAATATAGACAGAACTGGGGTTACCTGCAAATGAAACCATGTTTGTCATTTCTGAGTTGATTCTATCATTATTCACATCCCAATTTCCAAGAAATCCAATGAAATTGTTGTTGGAATAATCATTGACAGCCCAAGAATTTGTGCTTGAATTTCCCAGGAATTTCTCAATTATTCCCACATCAGATAATTGATTTTCCAGTGAGTTAGTATAGGCATCATGCTTCTGATTATGAGAACTTGATTCTTCAACAGCTTCACTACTAAAGGGCCGTAATTGTTGAAAATCATTAGGGTTTGAATCAAACCACTTGTTCGAATTTTCAAGGCCTTCGATTATCATTTTTTTTCTTGTTCTATCCCTTGCCCTTGCTCTTGCCTTGTCCCGGGACTCCCTCGAATTAGGTTTATACACAGATTTTTGCGGTTTCTTGTCATTTTTCTTTCTCTCTATACTCGCATTTTTTCTTGCAACTCCTTTGTGTGCATTGATTGAATTCTCCTCTATTACTGATACCGTGTCATATTCAGACACAAAGGATTCAGTGATAGAACTGATCTTTACTTTTGGATTGCTCAGCTCCTTAATTGCCTTCTTCGATTTAGTAAAAAGCCATTCTATTGTTTTGCTTGCTTTATCATAGCCTAGCAAGTCTTGAAGATAAAAGAACTTTCGCGCAACTCGAAGCGATAATCTCATTCTCCGGCCTCTCACTCCCTGTGCTGTACAAATCTTGCTATGCCTCTCCTTCTTCCCGGTTCTCTTTAACAGTAATGGCCCAAGATTTTTCCTCGAAAGTGTAATCGCCTCGTTAGGAATTGATTCAATCGACTTTTCATTCAATTTGGAGGGATCAATATTGCTGCCTTTTGTTGTACTATCAAGATAGTTTTCTGTCTGGTAATCACGAGCTATGCAATCACGCAAAGTCATGGGCTGATTTTGAAATAATACTTGATTCAAGGGAAATTCATTTTCATCCAGAAATGGTAAAGGGAAGTGGAAGAAAAGTGAAGGATCGTCTTGTTTTGGGCCAGGTTTTTGATCAAATGGTAAAGACCTCTTGAACAAGGACTCAAAAGGGTTATCAACGTTGCTTGAAGGATACATTTCTCCTGCACCAGATTTTGTCTCTAAACTTATTCTAGAGAGTTTACGTTATGATCTAACTGGAGTAAATATGCACAGAAACTGAAGATGATAAGAGTGCAACTACAGAAAAAATGTAGAGAGAAAGTTTACCTGTTTGAGCTAGGGCTCCCCAACTACCATATGTGAAGATCTAAGAGGAGATGATGCAGTATTGATGGTGATGGTGATGGGGTGGTGCAAAGGAGGACCATAAACAAGAAAGTGATGCTTATGTATATGAACAATCTAATGCAATAGCTTTGCCTTTTGTCTTCATCAACTGTGTCGAAGGCTGGCAGAGAGACAGACTGGGAGAGGATAAGAAATACACAGAACTACGTTGTAGAACTCACGTGGGAGTAGGTTAGAATTTGAGAGCATGAGGTGGTTGGTGGTTTAAGTCATAATTTAAATGATTATAAATTATGAATCAAAATAAGTAGATAAAAAGTATGTTTATAACATTATCACCAACCAAACATGCATTAAACACATTTCTTTTTCTTTTTTTCTTTTTTTTAGAAATTAACGTTAGACATGAAGAGCTACAGAAAACGTGCTATGGGTAATCAAAATAGCGTCTGGATTCTCAAACTTTGGAAATTGAGGTACAAAGGTCACCATTCAATATTTTTATCAATAGGAGTCCCTGAACTTTCAATATTTTTTTTGGCCTTTTTCTTGTCCTAGCTGTGATGCTCTTGGGGCTAGGCATGGTGTGGGTATTTTCCTTCTTACGAAATGGTTTTCAAGAGAAATACCCCTTAAATAAATGGTCATGTTCTAGACACGTGACTATTTACCAAAAAAAAAAAAATTATAGTTTCCAATCAAGTGAGAACTCGTGTGAGCCGAAGTTAAAAGTTTGTGACTATATATTTAAATTACTGAATGAGGGTCAATTCGGAGTTCTCAATTAATTGTCTCAAATTGGGTTTTTATTTATTTATTTAATATTTCTCTTTTTTATCGATAAAATTAACTAGAATAAAACGTGAAATAATTTCACTAAGTTTCTAAATGTTTAAACAGTAAATATTTTGCAGAGTTTATTCAATGGTTCGTTTGATTGCAAGAATGAAATCTATGAAATTGAATTGCCTAAAACTTGTTTTACTGAGAATTGTCAATTAATTGTGTTTGATTGGTATAATCTTCAACCTGAAAAATATTGAAATTTTGGATCTTTTGGTGTTCGTTTGACTTTATTTTTCATGAAAAATGTCCATTAAATGGATATAATTTGTTACAATTGGGGGTATAATTTGTTTCCATTGTGGGAAAAAAAAAAAAGGGTCTAGAAAACATAGTAGGAATTGATTTACCTCAAAAAAAAAAATGTGGCAAACCAAAAAAAGGTGGAAAACAAATTACCTGGAAAATGTTTCCTATCAAACACTCTAAAAAGTGAAAAATGACAAAAAAAAATTTCATCTTTCATGAAAAACTTGCTCTATCAAACATGGCCTAAAGTTTTTTGTACTCAAATCAAAAAACACACTAACAGGTTTTTGCTTTTCTTAATGTTCAAAGGGTTTATCTAAAGAGTGATGTTATGCGTACATAATGCGGTATTCATAACGGTGTTCATCTCCTTGTATGGAGGGGGACCCACTTCGAATATACTATATTTTATTCGAATATGACCCCCTCCATGTAAGAGGGTTGACATCGTTATGAATACCGTATTATGTACGTGTAGCATTTATCTAAAATTCGTGAAGTTGATAAGCTCAAAAAATATGTGGTAATGCAGAATGACAGATAGCAAAAGCCCTAAAATGCAGTTCAAAGATATCCAAAGCCTAGATGAGCAAAAGGCTAAGGACCGGACAATTATTTGAAGTTATAGTAAACCTACTTTATTTCCATTGGAGGCCATGTTTCTTTGACTGGAACACTACCCGTCACTTTCACTACAAAAGTTGACACCGCACCCCCAACCCCACCCCCCACGTGCTTTTCTTTCAGTCGGAAACTATGAAAAAATGACTTGGGAGAAAAGATGAAAATACTTAAAAGAACGCTCAAACTGATTTATTGAAAATGAGTACAATCATTAATTTTTTATAGGCTTTACAAAACATGAATTTAATCTATTAATACATATACCAATTATGAAATACACATTAATTCTCAAAATAATTCATGTAACTTGCTCAATAAAATTTCACAAACTTACATGATCGTTAAGAATTAACAGTTTAAAGAGAGTAAAGAGTATTGTTCCCATGAGAATTTAGCTTTTAGTTTCAATTATATCCATTAGTGATAAAAAAAATAAAAATAAAATAAAATGAGAACACACCATTAAAGATTTGATATTTTGATTTAATAATTACTTAATTTTTATGTGAGAAAAACATGTTAGAAATCCGACACCGCCTTTAACTTCCATTACAATATTTAACCTTTATCTTTTAACCTAGTTTGTGTATAAATTAACAATCGATAATCCTACAATGTTCAACATCATCTCTCGAGTAAACTCAATATTATTTGTAAATACCCCCCGAAATATCTCTATCTTGAATTTGAATACCTAAAAATGTATTAAATTACAAGATTATCTCTATTAATTGCACAAGGCATAAACAATTATTCTTAACTATAGGATCTTATTTTGATGATCACGATGAGCTAAACCTATTTTGAGACTTCTAAATACAAAACAAGTCACTTATATATCTAAATGGTAATCAAGCATTTAAATGAGCATTATAAACAAGTATCAATCAACAAATCATAATTAAAAGAAAAATTATTGTATAATAATAATAATAATAATAATTTACATCGTCATCCCAACACTAATTACACAAAAATACAAAAAGAATCTTCGACTGAGACTTCAATTAATTTTTAGATTTTCCTTACTTTGAGACTTCAGTCCCTGGCCACAATCTTCGACAATGGTTATCTCTCTCTCTCCTGGCTCTCTTCTCCAAGTTGTAGCTTGACGTATAGTGATATTTGCCTCTTTAATTAGGTTAAATTTGTTTGGCTACTATGCTCCCTGCCTACATAGCTCACGACTCCGCATGAAGAAATCTCTCAGATGGGCATAAACTATTGCCTTATCCATTTTGGTCCTCGTTTAGATTTTCCATGCAACTCCAATCCTCCCAATTGCAATTGAAATTTGAAACCTTGTCTTCCAAATCATGTCATTTTGGTCCCCACTTCTAATTTATGCACAATTCACGTAATTTTCTTCCATTTTTCGTTTATTTTCTCCAGAAGTCTCTTAATCATTGAGTTTTTCCTAAACAAACACAAATTATATATACACAATATTAAGTAATAATTTCCCATATCCACTTTTGATGGCCTAAATAACTGTAAAAATTATACTTATCAAGTATCCACAAACTTGAACATTTTTCTTGCTCAAACAGAATTATATACTTGATCAAAAAACAAACACGATATAAGTAATATAGTTAGATAGTTTGTCGTTTTGCATCATATTTTAAAATTGTATGCATAACTTATGAAAGGCTTAAAAATTATGATAGCAAGACTTAAAAATTACGGATTACCAAAGTATCAGCTACAAAGTTACCGAATGATTATTAAATATCCATTTTCAGTTTTGACCCTACGAGCGGAATTATTATATTAAAAACAACAAGTCACTTTTTAATAGTTTTGAAATGATTAAGCATACACATCTAATTTCCCTATATTTGAATACCGCAATTTGTAACATGGAAAGCGATAAAGAACACCAATACTTGTTGACGGAGAAACCCAATGTGGGAAAGACTCCGGGATCAATCCAATTACCTCCACTATAGACAATATGAATTATAGTTCGTTTCCAATCTAACAAATTTCACTAGTTCCCGCTATTGTAATTCATGTAATCTCCAAAACCCGTTGTACCCACCAACTTCGTGATCTTCTACAATTGTCTCTTCCAAGTGAAATTTCAAGAATCTCCAATTTTTGTGTTTTTCCTATACTTGCAGTCCACCTCTCCCAATACCCGATCGAGATAGTACATTCCTCAAAGTGTTAAGGAAGTCAAATATTTTAAATTCACGAACCTTGATATTTTCCCAAAACTTGGTTGTCGGATTCTGAGAAAGTACCTTCCTCAAGGTATTAATGAAGTCAGGTGTTTTGGATTCACGAACCTGGATGTTTTCCCAAACTTGGTTGTCGGATCTCAAGAATGATATGAATGATTCCACCAATGTATTGTGTACTTGGATCTCTCAAAAATTGATAATGAATATGTTATACCAATGAGGCACAATGAGCAACCACCAATTTTTGTGCAAGAGCATTTGTATTTATACGTGTCATGTAAAACTCTCCAAAATCATAAACTAGGGTTAGCCGCGTAACACTGTCGTTCAAGTGAGAGGGACTTGTCGCTCAAGCCAAGAATATGTCGCTTGAGCATAGTTTGGGCGAGAAGCAAGCGATATTGGTTCTTTTTCTATCGCTCGAACGATGGCTAGGCGTGAGGCTAGCTAAATTTCGGCGCCGCTTCTTCCTTGTTTCCAAACTCGAACTCAAACCGTAGGCTACCTAACTCAATTATACAAAATTGCACTTCACTCCTTGACTTTTACACATGTTCAATTAAGTCCTTTTTGTTCACAGAATTGACAATTACAATATTGAACCTAATAATCTCCCCCTTTAACATTCTGCGACAAAACTATACAAATAAAGTCAAGTTAGTAAAATAAATCAAACTATCAAATTCAACTACCTAAGTTACCCAAGCACTGTTTCTTGCATTTCTTGTCAAACCTGTTCCTGGAATCCAAACCTCAAATATCAAGTGTAAAAGCATGTGATACAGAAAATGTAACAATTGAAGTTCATAATCATAAATAAGCATGCTAGTTTGAGAAGTGAAATTAATGTCAATCAAAACACCAATCCAAACATTAACATCACAAAATATCAAAACTCAAATAGTTTATGCATTATGATATGGAATGCAATGTCAATTCTCCCCCTTGCTGCAAACTCTCAACATGTTTATGCAGTATGCAAAATGTATCTATATCTCTTCCCAACGACTCCTAGACATAAAGTGAAAATCTCAATTTCATTCAATGCTCCCCCTATGTCTATGTCTCTCTAATCTCCCCATTTTTGTTACAAATGACTAAGGGTGTAATTTCAAATCAATTTTAACCATGAATATACAACAGTCCAAAAAACATTGATAGCATGCACAAATATAATTAATGAGTAATAAAACTCCCCAAATACTTAGTTTAAGTCAAAATGGAGTAAATTGTATAAGTGACTCGTGTGTAATCTAAGACAAACAGGACTCCAAACTTTAATTTTGTGAGAAAGGGACATGCTAAACATCACTACCAATAATTGTATTCTCCTACTAATGCAAGTCAAACCATAAAATACAGTATGACTTGTAAATTAATGCTCTTTTTTTCATATATCGAATTTTTTAATTATTTTTTTTTAAAATTTGAGCATATATAATTTTTCATATATTTCAAGCTCATCAATTTTTCATCTTAAGTGTAGGTCCTTCTCCATTGAGCAACTAATATGACTCTTGTAGCGAGTTTTATGTCGATTAACCCAAGACAGTTGACTATAGGCATCAGGTTTTGAGACACACCGCAGGCTTAGTTGCTCGAGTCCAATAGCTCAGAAGAAGAACATTAAGATATTAAGTTTATCAGGGGGATATACTTAGGCTTAAGTCTACTAAAAGTAGTCAATTCATGTTTAAAGTCAACTTACAAACAAGTGACTATGATCCCAAATCTCACACATGCGGTTAAGTCCCATTTACAATATCATAGCGTGTGCAGTGCAGATTATACATGAAGACACATATACTAATTACTCCATATAAACCCAAGCAAATAATGGAAACTACGCTACAACTTATCAATTATGTCCATACGTGATCACAACATGCAAGTTTAAGAA
>CAIGRQ010214393.1:0-17341 GCA_903798375.1 Fraxinus sp. D2006-0159 | reverse complement strand
TAATTTTTTAATTTATTTAAAAAAATAAAATAATTTAATTAATTCAATAAATAAAATAAAAAAATTATTTAATTTCGATTCTCATTCGATTTTTCGATTCTTGGTCTAGACCCGAGATCCGACTCATACCCATCGGTTCTCGATTCGGGTACCCGTTCGGATATTTAACTTGTGAAGAATCGTTCAATTCGGTTCGGGTTCGATCCGGTTCGGAACTTTTGAATACCCCTAGGCAAAATCACAATAAATTTGAATTTCGATAATATGCTAATTTTAAAATTTCGCCGACACTTGTACGCTAATTGAATCTATAAATTGCTTATGAACCGTGCTGGTTGTACCGAAAAGGCAAACCCGGGCGCCCCCCTATTGGCTGGGGGCCTCCCGGGCGCCCCTTTTCGGTACAAAGGGCATTCCCCATTGCTTATATCATCTCGAAGCTTATTTCAAGAACTACATTATGAATATATCGAATAGTCCAAACAGATATCGAAAATAGTTAAAAATATATTAAACGTGAGTTTTAAAGAAAGACATCTAACTCGCATTTAAAAAAAAAAAAATCAATTATTTCATTAAAATTTATTATTTTTACGATACAAATTTTTCGATATAATTTTTATTTTTTTATTAGGAAAATTTATATGAAATGTGACATCAAACAATTTCGAAATTTTACGTCTAAAAAAAGCATATCTCATGTAAATTTTCGGACACAAAGTTACACGAGGATGATTTTTTTGGACGTAAATTTTCGATTGTAAAATCTCTCCCAATTTCTTTGCAAGTTCGATTGTGCCCCCCTCAAACTTTAATATTTTGCGTCCGCCCCTACTTCCATTCTAGTTAAAACGTCAAAACATTTGGAGATAACTTCTTACTACTCTTTTGGATGTACCTTCTAATGAAGAGAAATATTGCACTTCCTCGATTCAAATACTCACAATATTTTTATAGAGCCACAAATATGACTTGGAATATAGTGAAGCAAAACCTCAGGGGGCACCTCATGATTCTCCTAGGGAAACCCGTTTACACTCATTCCTCCGTCAACAGCAATAACCTGACCACTAATGTACGATGCAGTCGGGAGACAAAGGAAAGCTACCAAGGATGAGACTTCGTGTGGTTCTCCAGGGCGTCCAAGGGGAGTTCGAGATATTACCTTATCCAAAAACTCTTCGTTTCCAAGCAACTGCAAAACAAAGTCGATGGAGTCAACAAAAACTTATCGAAACATGAATTCTGAAATATTCAATAAGTCCTACTACAGACGATCAATTAATTTTATGATAAAATTCTGGCCACATAAATTGAATGATTTAAGTTCTCCAGGGCGTCCAAGGCAGAGTTCTTAAAATTGGATCCACCTGGTTTTGCTCTTATGACGTAAGAGTAAAGATTATGCCATTTGTACTCTCTCTCCTTGCACTATAGATGACATTTGCTGTGTTGTCAAAAGAGGATTGGTTGAAAAAACTATTTTTTTAAACTGTCTAATTAAATGATGCTATGTGGCAGAGTGCAGAGGATGATGATGTACACCAAGTATGATTGTAAGAATAAAGGGCCATCCAATGCATAGGCAGATTGCTTGTGCCGCCCACCCTTAATGTATAATGTTCTTCCCTGAATTTCTACTCATTCCCTAAACCATCCAACAATATGGTATAGACTACTCGTGCATGTTTGTTATATTGTAGTGGACACGATGGGACAATAATGAAAAGGATTTCAGTTTTTTATCTTACGTATCAATCTGAGCAGAGTCGAGAGGAGAGCTTAGTACTACTATCCAATCATCTCTACCAAACGTGCTTTAAAAGTAAGAGGTTATTGCATAAATTGCTGTAAGCGTGTGCACGTGCATCTGGTGAAAGGGGTTGTTTTGGAGTTTATTTACTTAATTTCCAATTATATCAAGATGCCGACGAAAGATAACCTAAGACCCACTCCAGCACTCTGGAAAACTCGTATCTTCCAATAATTAAATTCAGATTATCACAGTGGTAAAGGTAAAATGCACGTAGATTACATCTTCAGTACTACACAAGTTTAGTTGGGACTAGCTCAATATTGTATGATGTTTTCAATGCATTATTAAAGTCTACACATAGGTGATAACATGTATTAAACAAATAATCAAATTATTGATCACGATATTTATCAGAGTCACGTGTAAATCCAGTAATTCATAGAGACAACAAGTCACCAGGAAATTTCCCATTTTCTGTTCAAACACTCCAGTGTAATGTACAGTTATGAGGAAGGTAAATTTCATAAGGTTCAAGAAGTTGCTGGGGAAACTCACTGTCCATACAAATACTCCTTGAGATTATTTTTAGAAGAATCACAAGAATGTTTCTGTAAGAAGAGAACGAGAAAATAGCGAGAATCCTGGGAACCCAGTGATGTTAGCTTTATAACAACAATGATTCTCTTTTGCTTAATTTAGATGAGCTCCTATTGTAAAGACTCATAAAGGTACTGAAAAAACTCTATATAATTCATAATTGGAGAAATAGCAAGACTACAAAATTCTGAAGCTTGAACTTTAGAAATTAGGTACAACTCATGGAAACAGTTTGGTACTTCTTAGAAAGTACAAGAAGAATTATGTGCTCCCAAGCTCGATAAAGTATTTAAGAGTATCTCCAAGAGGCTTTTAATTCTCATTCTCTTTATTTTAAAGAGATTATCTTCTTATTCAGGAGTTCAACAAACTCAAAACTCTATATATTCCAAAATTACAACAAAGAGTGAATTTGCCTTTCCAAATGTAGAGAGTCAAACTCATTTTCTATAAAATATTTTTAAGCCCTTGTTTGAGCCCCATTTTGAGAGAAAAATGCATTTATTTTATTTTTTTAGAGAAAAATGCATTTTTGAATAGTGATTTTCAGCGAATATGTTGTTAAAAATGAAAAAAAAAAAAGAACTTGATTTACGTGCAATGTTATTTTATTGGAGAATGTATGGTTGAAAATGAGTTTTGAAAAAACGAATTTTTGACAAAATGGGACTCAAACAATGGCTAATTGTTTCATTTATTATTTCACAAATTTTTATGCACCACTATCACTATATTTAATTGATTATTTTTACTTCAACTTCTTTCATCCCATTTTATTTTTTTAAAAGAAAAAAAGAATGGCAGTTATTGGTTATGGAAAAATGCAAAATAAAGAATAAATATAGAGTGTTGTTAGAGCATCTCGAAGAGATTATTTATAGGAAGCATCTTTAAATTTAGAGAGTAAATTTTTTATACCCTCAAACTACACTCTATTTTGACTCTTCATTTATGCTTTTCTCAAGAAATATTTATTGATTTTTCATCATATTTCATTTAACGTGTATTTACTCATGCCAATGGCCAATCAACTTAAATGTGGTTTGAATAATTTAAAAAGTAGAGTATTGAAATATGTGACTCATTAAATGCAATAGTTATAAATTAAGAACAGAGAGAGTTACTCACTCTTTATTTTAAAAGTTTATAGTCTCTTGGAGCTTATTTTAAAACTTTAATTCTCTAAAGTAAAGAGCATTTTGCATTTAGAAAGTATGTTGGAGATGCTCTTATACTTGTATAAAAAGTTCCGCTCTTATACTTGTATAAAAAGTTCCACTCTTACAGTTCTAAAATTCTTAAAAATGCTATTTGTATTGGAAAATATGCTCTTTAAAACAAAGAGCATTGTCGGAATGCTCCAAGGAAGCTCTCCCAATTCTGACCTATAACGACATCCATTATACGGTCAACGATCAAATAATTGGCATATAATTCTCGGTGAGAAGAAGGACCACCCAAATTTCAATTGAGTGTAAAATAATCCTTAACTCATAAAAAGAATGTAATTTTTTCAGTTTCATGAACATGAATGCTGGGGCGACAACCTAGTATATGATGGGTCAATATCATAATGGCCCAAATATGAGAAGATTAAGACTTATAGAAGAAACGGGAAGAATAGAAATATTACATGTTCCACAAGAGAGGTTCTGATATACCACGGTGCAACGCAATTGACACGAATGCTGTCTTTTGCCCATTCACAAGACAAATTTTTTGTAAGTTGATTTATTGCACCTGTGAGTGGAAATTTTAAAGGAGTATATAACTTTCATCCATTTCTAGTAAATGTTTAGTGTAAGAAAATGAGTATTTTCCCTATAATAACTTGCCTTTAGTTGCTCCATAAATAGATCCGGACGATATGTTCACCAGACCAGCAACAGAGGAAATGAACACAACACTTCCATTGCCAGAAGCTTTAAGAAGATTATAAGCAAGTTGGCATAGATGGTAAGAAGACTCCAAGTTTGTAGCCAAGAGATTGGAATATTCTTCATCAGAATAATCAACAGTTGACTTCCTGATGTTCGTCCCAACATTATTTACCTAAGACATGAGATCCTATGAGGCCATTCCCAAGGCTTTTAAGAGCAATAACGTTTTATACGGATGGTAACTCTCAATTTCTACGTCACAAAAAATGCCATCATAGAGTCAACAGATGCCGAGAAGGAAATGATTTGACAGAGAAAAATATTTGGAAAAAATGATGCGTGCTAATATTTCCCGGAACATAAACATGGAAACGTAAAACAAATAGACAAGTTGACAAAAAAGTTATAGGTAGTATACATTGGGAATATGGTCATTGATAATCATGTTTTGCTATGAGGTGATGCTGATAGCCCTAAGGTTAGGATTTATGAGTTTACAGTCAATTACATTCTGTTTGAAGTACTTACTGGTTCAGTGGTTCTGGACAGATGCAAAGTGATTCCATATGGCAACATTTTTTGACAAATTATTGGTTCTGGTTAAAGGCAAAGTGATTTCATAAGACAACATATTGTAATGAAAATATGAGCATCACATGAGTAAATGCCTGTTTCCCTAATAAACTTTTGGAGGAAATTATTTTAAACGCGTGCACTGAGTAATTGAAATTCTAGCAGGGCAAACAGAACATATGAACTACGCCAAGAAACAAATCTTAACCGATTTAGCTCATCTTCAAGAAAAAATAACACGTTAACGATATTTTCATGCCAAGGTGAGTATTTTTCATAACTCATGGGGTAGTTCTAGAACGAAAAAAGTTGGACGACCAAAGTAAAACATTGCTTTAACTTGGATATTAACAAAATTTTTAACCAAATTTTTTTGTAAGGGGTACTCACAAGAACGTTGAGTTTGCCATTGAAAATTGACGAGACCTTTTCCATGAGCTCTGTTCTTTGGTCTTTAGAAGAAGCGTCACACACGGAACCACTCACTTTAAATCCCTTTGAATCCCATTCTTGCAAACGTTGATTAAGCTCGGCTTCATTTCTTGAACATGTGTGCACAATTGCACCCATTTCAGCAAGTTCTTCCACAGTCGCTTGCCTGATCATCATATGATAAAAAACAAATCGTTAAAAAAAAACCCCATAAATGTTTTTGATGAAAAATCACAAAAAAAATACGAGAAAATAATAACGACCCAATCCCACGAGTGCCGCCGGTGACAAGAGCGGTCATGCCGGAAAGGGACCATCTTGAAGTTCTGCTCTGTCCCTCCCTTGCCATTGATGATGTCTTCGTTCTCTCTTTCACAAGAAAACACACAATGAGCGAGTGTTTCAGTCAAATAGGGTTCGACGAGGAGTGAAGAATTTGTGGGACTCTTTAATGGAATTGGAAGGGAAGTGTTAGGCGTATCCTATTTTTTTTTTTTTCTTAAATTCTATTTTAACATGATATTGATTGAGTTCTTGCTGATAAATACAAATTAAGAAATTATTAATTACGTGTCTCTACTTTAACGGTCTGTTTGATACCCTTAATTTTCCTATTTTCCCACTTTAATGATATTTGATGAACAAAATTTTGTATGGAAAATATTTTCACACTTCTCCCACGCGCCATATTTTCCTCACTTTTGAGGAAAAGTGAGAATTGATTTTCCAATTGGCTGATTTTTTTGTTTTGTTTTTTTTTTTTCAATAGAAACAAATTTCATGACTAATTGTAAAAAAATTTCACTTTAATGGACAATTTTCATGTAAAACAAAGTCAAACGAATATTAAACTTTGATGAATAAATGATTTTTTATGAAAAAAATCGTTTTTTTTTAACTTTTTGACAATGGAAACAAATTTTATAACCAATTGTGAAAAAATTTATCACTTTAATGAACAAGTTCATGTAAAACAAAGCCAAACGAACGCAAAAATAACCAAAATTTTAAAATTTTCTATGTGAAAGATTATATCAATCAAACACACTTAATTAATAATTCACTGAAAAACAAGTTCTAAACAATTATTTTCCTTGAAATTCAATTTCTTTTCACTCATTTTTCACTTTGCAATCAAACGGATTATAAGAAAAAATGAAAAGAAGAACTTCAGAGGATAGCTGGCCTATCCTTGTCCCTTTTCACCTATTCACTCTCACTAATTAACACACGGTAAGTTTTTATGAATTATGAAAGTACAATCAATAAGGGTTGTGTGGAGGAAAAGTGTGTGTGTGTGTGTATATATATATATATTATTTTTTAATTTATAATGAAGGTAAACTCTTCTTCTCGCCATGACAAGTTCTACTTTTGTTGCAATTTTTCCTTTATTAGATTGTTTATAAGTGATTGAATTAGTCACAAATAGACAAGTGAATAAAATTTAAGAATCACGAAATAATCAATAAATTCTTTATTTTTAAAAATAATTGCACACTGGTAGATGTTGGAATTTGGTTTAAAGATTGGAAAATTTAGTTAAAACTTGAAAAGTGAGTTTGTATCAATTTCGATCAAATATTCGGATTTGATCTGATAGTCAAATTATAAATATAAATAAACTAACATGTTCTGCTCGTTGAGTATCTCGTCGTGGTATATTTGAAATCTCAAAATCAATTCCAGATGAATGAGAAATTAGTCCAGAAGTTAGAAAAACTGGTCGAATAATTTGCCTAACTCCATCGCTCGCCTAGGGCTCGAGCGATAGGCCGGCGACATAGTCGCTGATGAACATGTGTCACTATTGCTCGAGCGAGGGGCCGCGGCAACAAGAGATGCTTCCCTTCGTGAAAATTGCTGAGTTTAGGGCAAGACACTTCATTCACAACTTTCCATCTTCGATAAATAAAACCCTTTGGACGTCCATTATACATCTCATATCATTTGCATTGAACATTGTATCAAAAACTCTTGCAAAAGATTCTCAAAAAATCATTCCAAAAATGTCCTCTTGTAGATAGAAGAATTTCTTTTGAGTTTGCTGTTGGTTGTGATTTGAAGTTCTTCTACTATAAATTGTATCTATTGTATTTTGGGAGACAAATACCATAATCCATTAGCGCCGTTGCAGAACAATTTTGTCTTAAGGAGGAAATGTTAATCACTTGCCTCATATTTCATTATTCATTTTTTCTTTCCTTTTTTTTACTTCAATTTCATAAAGTTTGATTACGCTCATGCGAATTAAACTTAAACTATTTCTTTGTCACTTGAATAAACAACAATTTCTCTTTACAATTTCACCAACAATCTTAAAACAAAATTTGTGTTTTTTTTTTTTTTGTTTAACAAATCTCTTATCATCTTTGGAATTTGTCTTTGTGTGACATTTCGTTATTTCATTTTGTGCATTGAACTTCTGTTTATAACAAAAATGCATATTGTTGAGACTAGTCAAATAACTAGTCCTACGAATCATGTGATTTCGCCTTTGGCTATATACCAAACTCTCATATCCCACATAGGGAAAAATCAAAAAAGTTTGGAGGTACGAATTTTAAAAGACGGCAACAAAGATATTGTTCTATTTTACTACTTTGAATTTAACAAGTTTCTTAAAAAATAAAATAAAAAAATCATTCTTACTGTACATGAAGGAGAAAATAACATGAGTCGATTATTGCATTGAATGCATGGAAGCACTTGAATTTTCTTTGCAAAAATTACATTATAAATGGATGGACAATACACTTTATGGAGTATATAGTTCGATGGACTTGACTAATGATCTATTGAATTTATTGGAGAAGAAATACAAGATTGAGGATGTTAGAACAAAGAAGTTTATTGTCCGCAAATGTTTGGACTACAAAATGATAGACTCCAAAATCGTGATAAGTAAAGTGCAAGAATTTCAAGTTCTATTTCATGATATACACGCAGAAAAGATGTAATTGAGTGAATATTTCCAAGTTGCAGTCATCATTGAGAAACTTCCTCCCATGTGTAGAGATTTCAATAACTATTTCAAGCACAAATACAATGAGATGAACTTGGTGGAATTAATAGTCCATTTGAGGATTGAGGAAGACAATATAAACATCGAAATAAAATCTATTGTTCAACTTAGGGCAAACTTTATTAAAACTAGTTTGAAGGTCATCAACAAAAAGCGTAAAATCTCGGTTGTTGCACCAAAAAGAGACAATTCCAAGAATACCAAGAAATTTAAAGGCAACTGTTACAATTGTGGAAAAGCCGAGCATCATTCAAATGAATATCAAAAGTTGAAGATGAGTGCACAAGCAAATGTAGTTGAAAGAGACACAATTTTTGAAGGAGTTTAAGAGATGAGTCTATCTACGGTTATTTTTGAATGCAACATGGTTGATAATTCAAGGGATTGATGGGTCAATACTGATGCTACTCGCCATAGTTGTGCAGATAAGATCGTGTTCTTAAACTATCATGAATTGAAAGGAGAACAACTGTTCATGAGGAATTCTGCAAGTTCGAAAGTTGAAGATCTTGGAAAGCTCACATTAAAAATGACTTTCGGGAAATAACTAGTCCTCAATAATATCCTCCTTATGCCAAACATTCGCAAGGACCTGGTTTTAGAGTCTCTACTTAACAAGAATGGATTTAAACTTATATTTGTGTCGGACATGTATGAATAAAAATTCTAATTTTGTTTATATGCTTGAGTTGGCCTGTTTATTACAAATCTATGCGCAGACTTATGAATTAAAGTTTAATTCCGACGCTTAAGATTGATTCAATCATAAATGTGAAATATGTGTTGAAAGGAACATGACACACTTAGAATTAATAAATAACGATATATGTGATTTGAAATTCGTTCAAACTAAATGTGGTAAGAAATACTTCATAACTTTCATCGGTGATTGTATAAAGTATTGTAATGCCATTCTACTACGAAGTAAAGACGAAGCCTTAGATGTATTTAAAGATTATAAGATGGAAGTTGAGAATCAACTTGGTGTACGAATAAACATATTCGTAGTGATAGATGTGGTGAATATGGGGCATCATTTGATGAATGTTGTTCCGAGCATTGAACCATTCATCAAACAACGACGCCTTACTCACCTCAATCAAATGGTGTTTCTAAACGTAAAAATTGAACTCTTAAAGAGATGATAAATATAATGTTGATAAGTTCGAATCTACCATAAAACTTGTGGGGAGAAGTTATTCTATCAACAAATAACATTCTTAATAAGATACCCCTTAAGAAAATTGAAGAAAAGCCATTTGAATTATGGAAATGTCGACTTCGTCTCTATCAACACTTTAAAGTGTTGGGGTTTTTTGCTAAGCTAAAGTACCTAATCCTAAAAAAGTTAAAATCGTTCCCAAGACTATTAATTGCATATTTATTGGATACGTCGATAATAGTAGTGCATACCGCTTCTTTGTATGTAAATTTGAAATTCAAAATGTACATGAAGAAATCATAATTGAATCGAGAAATGCATCATTTTTTGAGAATATTTTTCCATGTAAAGATAAGAAAAACGCAAATTCAAATAAAAGAACTTATGGTACCACAAATGGTGCCTCAAATCAGAAAGAACAAAGGTGTAGTAAAAGTGTTAGAATACCTACTTCGTTTGACCCAGATTTTCTAACCTATTAGGTAGAAAATGATCCAAAGATTTTCAATGAAACAATGTCTACACTGGAAGCACCGCATTGGAAAGAAGTTATTAATAGAGAGATAGATTTTATAATGCAAAATCATACTTGGGAGNGATGGATCTATTGATAAATATAAGACTAGATTGGTTGTCGGGATATAGGCAAAAGGAAGTACTTCTTTGATACCTATTCACTCGTGACTAGAATCACTTCGATAAAGTTGTTAATTGCAATTGCGATACTACATAACTTTGAGATTCATCACGTGAATGTAAATACCACATTTTTAAATGATAGGTTAAAAGATGAGATATACATAGAACAACCCGAATGGTTCATATCTCCTAATCACAAACTAAAAGTTTTTAAACTAGTTAAGTACTTGTATGGATTGAAACATGCTCCTAAACAATGGTATCAAAAGTTTGACAAAACGATGTTGTCTAATAGATTTAAGATAAGCGAATGTGACAAGTGTGTATACATAAAACATACACCAAAAGCCTATATGATTGTATGTTTATATGTAGACGACATGTTGATAATGGTCAAAGTCACGAAATAATGTTAAACAACAAGATAATGTTAACGAAACATTTTGATATAAAAGATTTGGGTGTAGTTGATGTAATATTAGGGATTAATACTTTTAGAATATCGGAAAAAATTATACTTTCTCAATCTCACTGCATTGATAATATACTTAAAAATTATAATAGGAAGGCTTTAACAATGGTTCATGGGTACTTGAAATATACCTTAACCTATGGATTACACTTCACAAAATATCCTGCGGTATTGGAAGGGTATTGTGGTGCGAATTGAATATCCAACATGAAGGATTCTAAGTCTAGTAGTGGTTATATATTTACCATTGATGGAATTGCTACATCATGGAAGTCGATAAAGCAAATATGTATAGCTTGATCAACGATGGAATCAAAGTTTATTTGCTTTAGATAAAGCTGGAAAGCAAAATAGCTTTGTAACTTCTTAGAAGATATTTCATGTTGTCCTAAATCGATACTTGCAATTAGTATATATTGTGATAGTCAATCGACTATTAGAAGGGTTTAAAACACCATATATAATGGTAAGTCTAGACATATACGCCGTAGACATAATATCATCAAACAATTGATCTCTAATGGTATCATCTACATAGATTATGTGAAGTCAAAGGAGAACATCGTGGATCCACTCACGAAATGTTTACATAGGGATCAAGTATGTTGCCTATCAAAAGCCTAATATGTAAGAATCTTTATAATTGTAACTCTACAATTTTTATTGGAGATCTCTAGAACTTGGTTCAAATGAACAACTAAGTTACGAAGATTTAATGAAGCACTTGTAGAAAATGTTTCCTAACTCATCTATGATAATTAAAGACCTTCTGTAGAATTTTAAAGGATGGAGATATGCTTTTCATGATTCATGTATCTTGACTAAGTCAAGTGGATTAGTGCATAATATTCTTAATAGGAGGCCACCTCAACAAAAATGGTTCAATGCTAAAATTTTCTAAGCACTTTTGAAACCCAAAAGTGGTTTATGATAAATATAAATCAAGTCATGAGAACCACGAATGATTTAAGAAAGACATATGTATGAATATTATTGTCTTGGTCGTTCAAGACATCACGTTCACCAATTAGCCAAGTAAATACGATAGTATTTCACTGAGAAATATTTAAGGCTGGAAGCTACCTTATCTGATGCAGTGTTTTTTGTTCTTTCTTTATAATGCATTATTTTTCCGCGTAGCATGAACATGTTTGAATTTTCATTTATGTGAGGGATTGTTGGAATTTGATTTAAAGATTGGAAAAGTTAGTTAAAACTTGAAAAGTGACCTTATGTCAACTTCGGCCAAATATTCGAACTTGACTCGATAGTCAAATTATAAATAAAAATAGACTAACTTATTTTAATGATCAAGTAGATCATCGTGGTATATTTGGAATCTCAAAATCAATTTCGGATGAATGAGAAATTACGGTCCAAAGTTGAAAAAAAAAAAGAGGAAAACCTGGTTGGAAAATTTACCTAACTTCATCGCTCACCTAGCACTCGAGCGATGAGACCGTCACTTGAGCGATAGGCGAACGACAAAATCTCTGAGAATAGGTGCCACTGTCGCTCGAGCGAGATGTCGTGACAGGCTAGCGATAGCAAGGGAAGCTTTCATTCGTGAAGGTTTCTAAGTTTGATGCGTGACACTTCACTGCAACTTCTCATATTTTATAAATAGGACTATTTGGACGTCCATTATGCGTCTCATATCATTCACATTGAGCATTATATCAAAAATTCTTACAAAAACAACCCTCCAAAAATCGTTTCAATAAACATCTTCTTGTAGAGGGAAGAATCTTGTTTGAGTCCGCTGGTGCATGTGGTTTGAAGTGTTTATACCACAAGTTGTATCAATTGTATCTTGGAGACAAGTGTCGTAATCCGTTAGCAACATTACAGAGCAATATTGTCTTAAGGAAAAAGTGTTAAATCACTTGTCTCAGATTTCATTATTCATATTTTCTTCATTTTTCTTTCTTTTTTTGCTTAAACTTAAACGATTTGTGTCACTTGATCAAACAACAATTTCTCTACACAATATCACCAACGGTAGCACTTATTACGACAAGTATGTTTAATAGAGTCTAAAAATAGCAAGTTTAATAATTTTAAGGCAAAAAATATTTGACCATTTTTTATATTTCATTTTAGAAATAAATTAATTCAAAAAAACTCTTAATTAGATAAGAGTTAGTAATATTTTTAGGATGTAAAAAATTAATTGTATTCCTTTATATAATTAACGAGAAAGAAAGAAGAAGGATGTAGTGGATTTGGACATTTGGTTATGCATTCTGCTTGGGAGAGAATTGGGCTTTCATAAGGGAAGCAGCAGCCTACCATGATTGAACGTGGGCCACGGAAGCCCAATCTTACCAAATCTATGTAGGACCAAAAATATCAGGGGTTTGTCAAAAATTGTGTAAAAGATAATTATCATTTGTATCCTGGAATTTTGAGCGTTACATACCATTGAAATTGTGAATTGAAATCTACTTGGCAGTTACGAAATTCTTGAAAAATACTTGAGCGATACCGAAAATATAGGACATTAAATTCTCAACAAAATACATTTCAATTTTGACTCTCAACTCTCTTATTCTATTCTTTTTGCTTTATAACAAATAGATAATTATAGATTATTAATATTGTACATTCAACTAACGAATTAATTAAAAAAGAAAAAGATTATTATTCTATTTCATAGTAATAATAGGATAAAATGTGATTCTCTACAATTTTAGGTAATTAAAGAGGGTTTCTACAGGTGATAAATTTATGAAAAATTCTATTTTAGATACTCGACTAGAAATATAAAAGGGAAAATGTTATGAGTATATAATTGTACCCCTAGAGTGTCCATTATGGACACTCGATGCCCCCCTATTCGGGGGAGCGTTGACAATCCCATATGAAGTACTCTAAAAGGTCTGGTAGAACATTTCTTCTCACTTGGGACCCACCTCATTAAAAAAATCTCTCCCAATATTAAACATCCACCCTCCACCTCCACATCACATCAGCTTGCCAGGCCTTCACTGCTCCCATATAAAAGATATGAGATATATAGGGGGCGCTTCCCTATTGGTGGGGCGCTGACTGCCCCCATATAAAATATATGAGATATGTATTTAGATGATATACCAAAAATGTTTTGACTGTATTATAATTTATACGTCAAATTGTTGCGTGTTTTGTTTGTGGTTAAGCTCCCGTTTGGTATACATTATTTTTTTCATTCTCATTCTTCTACTCATTTTCAATCACACATTTTTCAATAAAATAATATTTTACATCACATCGATAATTTTTTCCTTCTTTTTCAACCACACATTATCTATCAATCTACTATTCCAGAATACATTCTTCCAAATTAATGTGAATCAAACACACCTAAATGGGTTGCAGCCCAAACAGAACGCTATGACTTGACATTTGACAACCTCAGTACTATGTACTATGAATGCCACGTACCAACTTTGTCCCTCCATTTAATTCAATACGTTTTCTGCTTTGGCCCCAATACTAAATTCTCCTGTTTCACTGTCACCTACAAAGAACTAAGAACCCTCCTCCTCTCTATCTGACAAATCTGACGGAGAAACTGGTTTTCTTTTGATTTGATCATCTGTTTAAAAAAAATGAGTACGATACGAGAGCATTTGGGTCAAAATCCGTTTAACGCGTTGAAGTCAATTTCAGCGGAGAAGAAAATTGACTTTCTGAAATCTTTGTTGAAGGTTGCTGTTGTAATCTCTATGGTCGCTTCAATTTCCCTGTTTATGTATTCGGCTTTTCACAGAGAGGCTCGACCCGTATGGTTCCGATGCCCCGAATTTGACAACCTGCCCCGAACCCAAAACGTTGTCCAAGTCAGTTCTGATTACTCCCCAACAAACATTTCCCACATAGCGTTCGGCATCGGCGGGTCGATCCGAACGTGGAAGGACCGGAAACGCTATTCGGAGCTCTGGTGGAAACCGAATGTGACACGTGGCTATGTTTGGTTAGACAAAAAACCCGACACCAAAACCCTGTGGAATGATAATTCCATTCCTTATCGGAGATCCTCCGACTGGACCCGGTTCAAGTACTCGTCAGGCTCCGACTCGGCGGTTCGAATAGCCCGTGTGGTTTCGGACCTGTTCCGGGTCGGGTTGCCGAACGTTAGATGGTTCGTTATGGGCGATGATGATACGGTGTTTTTCACCGATAACCTTGTTACGGTTTTGGCAAAGTACGATCACCGTCGGATGTACTACATCGGAGGGAGTTCGGAGAGTGTAGAACAGAACGTTATGCATGCGCACGACATGGCGTTTGGCGGTGGAGGTTTCGCCATTAGTTACCCGCTTGCGGCGGAGCTAGTTAGAACACTGGACGGCTGCCTTAATAGGTACCACTACTTCTACGGCTCAGATCAACGGGTGTGGGCCTGTGTCGGCGAGATTGGAATCGGGCTTACAAAAGAACCAGGGTTTCACCAGGTACGTTACACGTGTCAACTTATTGGTTCGTACGCAATTAAAATTAATTAGTGTTAATGCTCTATTAAACTGTTCTGGTGAATATTTCACTGTTAGTACAAGTACAACGTTGTGCTTTAAACTTGTTGGATAAGTACTGGTTAGTCCAATACGACAAACGTGGGTGGTGGTTTGCAGCCGTCAGATGCACACATAGTTAACGGACCTTGTGCCACGTATATAGGGAACCGCATATAATATTTCCTTCGTCCATAAGAATTCACCTTTTTTTTTTTTTTTTCCTGATTTTGTCCTCAGCTGTACGTTGATTGGTTGAAGAATCTTAATATTACCTTGTTAATGTAGGAAAAAGGTGTATTCTATGTTAGTTTTGTCATTATTGAGGTTTAATTGTAATTAAGATGCAATTAAGCGCAACAAATTAGCTGTTAACTTTGAAGGAAAAAGGTGTGCGTGTTAAATACGCTCCTTAATCTATGCTCTTAATACCCTTGACTAAGAACTGTCTGCATTCACACAAAATCCATAATGCTAATTCCACCATTTTTAAATATTAGTTTGGACGGCTACCTTGTGACTTCCATCTTTGCTAACAGCCTAACTCCAATTACATTCTGTGTGATTAAGAGGTGTAGAACGGGACATTTAGAATGAGACATTTTACCAGTCTGGTCATCTTAGGTTAGGTGAGCCATGGGCCTAACTTTATTTAATTAACTTTTTTTCTTTTAATTCACTACGAAAAGTAAAAATTATAAAAAGTCATGTCGAGCTGGTCCCCTACTGAGAAGGATTCAAACTCTTGACACCATCGTTTGTAACTTGTTGTGTGTTATAGCAGCTTTCACCCGTGTACAGGAAACTTCCCACACAATTTCACCGGAAATCTCACAATGCGTGGGCCCCATTGTGTATTTTTAAAAAAAAAAAATGAGCTGGACCCACGTGTGTGAGTATTCCGGTGAAATTCTGTGGGTTTGGCTTCTGTACATGAAGCAAAGTTCGTGTTATAATCCCCTGGGTTATAGGTCTCATCCTATTTTTAATGGATTAGTACTCAAAAGGAACCATTTCATTTGGAGTTAACCAGATGTGATTTGCATGGTGTTTCTTAAGATTTTTTTATTCCTTTCTAGATTTTATGACACAGATGTTTCTTAATTTCTTCAGATTGATATAAGAGGCGACCCCTATGGTCTTCTTGCAGCACACCCTAGGGCACCAATAGTATCTCTTCATCACCTTGATTATGTAAAGCCTTTGTTTCCAAACCAAACTCAGCTCGAAGCATTAGGAACCCTAATGCAAGCATACCGACTCGATCCAGCCCGAACATTGCAGCAATGCTTCTGCTACCATCGGAAGCACGAATGGTCCGTGTCCATATCGTGGGGCTATACCGTGCAGATATACACTACACTGCTGACGGCAAAGGAGTTGGAAATGCCATTGCTAACGTTCCAAACATGGCGGAGTTGGAGTGATGGACCTTTTGAATTCAATACCCGTGCAATGAGCGACGATCCATGTAAACAGCCTGTTGTCTTTATTTTGAGCATGGCCAACGACGATGGGAAGGGTAAGACAGTGACTACTTATAAGAAATTTATGGGCAACACAGTGAAGAAGTGTGGCAAGTCACAGCATGCAGCAGCAGCTATTGAAAACATCATAGTATCAGCATCAAAAATGGATCCTAGAGAATGGAACGAGGTTTGTCCCTCTCTAATCATAGTATTTCTTTGGCAATTATTTATATCATATTTAGCCTTCGTTTGGACAGCACAACATTCATAATTACTACTCATTATTATTCACACATTTTGTGTGACTACTACTATTCCTCTTTATAAATCACATATAAATTTGGAAAATGGAGGCTTAGTTACTAACGGATATTAATATGTAGGGAATCCGAAGACAGTGCTGTGATATAAATAGAAGTTTGAATCATGGGACAATGAGAATTAACATCAGAAGGTGTAAACAATGGGAGACTGTAACCTTTTGAGGTTAGCTTGCGCAGTTTCTTGATGATGTACATAATTTATTGAAAAGAGAGGGAGTATTTTATTAATATAATAGAAGCATATTTTACATTGAATTTGTTGGATTCTATTATAGTTGAACCTAGAGGAGGCTACTTGTACATGAAATGAGTTATACAGGCTTATTTGGCAACTCGTTTTTTATGCAGAAGTACGTTTTTTATGCAGAAGTATGTTTTTTTGAAACTGTCATTTAAATAAAAATTCACAGGGGCCTTACAGGCCCTCACAAGGGGCCGGGCCCCACATGTATTTAAAAAGAAAAATTGTGCGGACCCCATTATGTGTGTTGTCTGTACAACTTCTCTAAAAAAAATT